>JAOXYM010000024.1:9480277-9514504 GCA_028567055.1 Leptatherina wallacei | reverse complement strand
TTTGGTCTGTGTCATCACAGTGGGTGGTAGTAAAGAGGCGCACCAGGTGTATTTAATTGCAGTCACAGGTGATCAGGGCCAATTGATTAGCTTGCGTGTGGGAGGATCACACAGTTTTTTACCGCTTTCACTTTTTCGTTTTGGCACCGTTATGTTAATTAAAACTTAAGGAGCAATTATTGGACATCTGGATAATTAAAATAAACGGGAACTTCACCCAACATGGACAATGGCTCTGGTCGGTTCTTGGAAGCGCGTTACTAAACCTCTCCCCTCGCCCAGCTGAGTGACCAAATGGCTTAGTCACTGCAACATTAATTTGTAATTACATCTGATCTCATTGGTTAGGTGAACTCCATTACATCTGTATTCAACACATACATTCTCAGTTTTCCTTCCGTTTCCTTATACTGTAATTTCATAAATGTAACATTTCAACTTGTAGCATAAATGTCTTCTCACGTCTCAAGAATTAGAGGAAAAATCTATGGTAAGAAGTGAAAATCAGCAATCTGAGAAATATGACGAATATATCATAACACTGCCTAAACCAAAGGCCTCCTTCCTTCACTCGTTCACTCACGTGAGCTTTCTATACCTTCCTTACTTTCCTCTCCTCCCCTCACACAGCCGTCCTTTTTTTTGCTGCTGTTCACATAGCTGCTGTGTTTGTAACTCCAAGCTGTGTTTGCTCATCGCCTTTCACCCGACCATCACTGACACCCCACCCATCAACCCCTCTTAACATTTGACCTCGACAGCCCCACCTGCTTACACAAACACAGTCTTTACACCTCTTGTGCTGATGGCTTTGTCCACCTCTGACGTCAAACGCTTTTTAAGGCAGCATATTAACAGGTATAATTCACTCAGGGTTCAGGCAATAGATTTGTAAATAATAATCTAGGTGTGTATTCATGCTAATGTCATGTTATCTTGTAATTCAACTGCAGCTAAACAGATTTGATACAATATGCGTTGATTCAAAGTTTCGGTGAATAAAAAATCTGGATCTTCTGGTGTTCCCAAAAGAAAAAACCCAAAGGATTTGGGAGTACATAGTTAGCAGTAAGGAAGGAAGGACGACAAACAGAAAATGATGTGGATTTGGTTTGCTTATTACCTAAAATTATACAGTTTGGATGGAGGGTTGCTTAGCATACTGTTCTGGTATGTTTTTCTTGTTTCATCCAGATTCTCTAACTGTGGTTAAATAGGAACTTACTACCCAGAGCCAAATTCCTCCAGTCCAACCAAGACATACACCCTCAATTTATTACCCACCATTACAGTAACCAAGAATCGAATACCTACCATCATACTGATCCTGACTCTAATTCCTCTGGTTGTCAACCATGGAGTTAAATCTTTCCACTGCAGAACAATAATAAGAACTGCAGCTTGGCATGACCTTGCTGTTACTACTGCATTTATGTGTATCTGTGTTTGTGTGTAAATGTGTGTGTGGTCTGACCAGTGCCCACATCCTCCCAGCTCAACAACATGGCCACCTAGGAGACACACATCTATTTCTCACCTAACCTCCTTGCCTTCCTCTGTCCCTTCTACCATCCGTCATTCCCACCAACAGCAAGGTGGCTGAAGGTTATGACATTTGTTAGTTTGTCTTGCAGCATTTTTGCTTCTGGTTACCTTCCTCTGTATAAACAGTCTCCATGTGCATATAGTAAATGATTTGAGCTAAGCAAACCAGGATGGTATTTAAGTTGCTCACACAAAATGGAAAACAAAGTTTAATGGGGAGGTTAATGAAAGCCTATGTTTCATTTCCTTTGTTGCAAACGAATAAATCAATGTACTGTCTGGTTGACTTTTAATAGATAACTTCGAGAGGTCTGCTAGATGGAGAACAATCAAGAATCTCTGTCCAAAGTCAGCACTTTTATTAGATACAAGTCAGGTTAAAAGCCTCCCTTAAACCACAAGGCTAAACTATGACTGACATGTTGACAAGTTAGAAGATTGGGAACAAATAAACCTGAAGAGGAGGTAAGACTGAAGCAAGAGCAGGACTTTTTTTTAAGTTCAAACACAATGTTGCACAAGAGAAGCACCACAGCATTTAAAGTGATGAATATGATCATTAGATTTTTCTCAGAAAATCCATTCAAAGCCCTAAAAATACAACCAACTCTATGGTAATGCGTATTTTTTAATAAACAGAGCAACCCTCCTAATTTTACGATAAAAACAGTCATATGTTCACATTAATCAAGCTGAATTTTGTTAGCTAGAACTCATCACTCTGATAACAAAAACAAAGGACAATGGAGTTAAAGGAAAATCTTTAAATAGACCTAATGAATTAGTGATGTTGTCTAAACCAACCTCAGTAGCGACTGAGATTAATTTAGACGAGTAAAAAAAAGTTAACCTTATTCATTTTTTCTCAGAAAAGTGAACAAAGACAAAGGCAAAACTAGCTTTAGAATTAAAATGATAAAGTATTTTTACCAGGCAGCACCCAAAACTCCATCCCCCTGTGTTAAAAGTCTCCGTCTATACCAGGAATTCTCCATCCTAGTCCTCGAGGGCCAGTGTGCAGGTTTTAGAAAGTGCTTCACACCTGACTTAATAGGTAATTAGCACACTGACTCAGTCTGAGTCTGAATCAGATATGTTGCAGCACAGAAACTTCTAAAACCTGCAGGACACTGGCCATCGAGGACCAGGATTGAGGATCCCTGGTCTAAACTTACTTTTGAAAAATATTCAACCTCTCAAGGTCTTTAGAGTAACTGCGTGTGAATTGTGAAAACGATGTCTATGCAGGAAACAACTGCACTTTAAAAAGAATGTATTTTAGTCGAAACCATGCTCCTTTTCTAACTCCCAAACAAGTAGTTTTGATTTTTCACATAATATTTTTTATTTTATTTTTTTTTTCACTGGGATTTTTCACATAATAAAGTGAAATCATTATCAGGAAGTGAAAAAGATTTTTTTATAACATGTTGTATTTACATGTAACCAAGGCAATCAGCAGAAGAGAAGAGAGAAAAGGAGAAAAAAGAGAAGAAAAAGAAGGCAAAGTTACACTAGATAGAAAGAAACAACATCAGCTTACAACCTATGGTATGTGCAAGAATAACAAAGCTGACAATCATTGGGAGCACCTATAAAAAAACAGACAATCTGGGAATAAACACAAATCACAACAATAGAAACATCAGCAATACAAAGAGAAAAACCATAAAACATAAATGTAGTTTCTGGTGATTAAACTCACAGAACATTGACAGCGGACATTGATTTTCTATTTTGATCAGCTATTGTTATTTGTTATTTGATCATTTTCTGCAGGTTAAGTTCATTAAACTGTCATTTTGACTGTTAGTGGCATTGGTGCAAATCCAGTTCTGCATTGTTGCTTTTCAGAAATGAACCCATTATGCAACAGAGTTAAGAACAAAATGTGACATAACATTATGTTTGTTATGCAAACAGCTTATGGGTGCATTACTGTTACCTACAGGACTGTGAGGCCCTGATTTACTAAGATTCCAAATAGCGAGCGCTAAATAAATTGCCCCACAAATATTTTGCGCCAAGTTGTCAATTCCTTTTTCCTACAAATAAAAAACACAAGAATCTGATTTAATTTCTCTTTGTTGTGTTTTGATTTGTATGGTGTATGGTGTATGGTGTTGACTGAAATAACTTGTGGTTATTGGAGGTATTTAAGTATTTAAATCAAGCTCCAAGCAACAGCTCTCAGCATATTTGGTGACTCGCTGCAGGCAAATATCAAAGGGTGTCAAAGTTTTTAAAAAAATGCATGTGTTTGCACAACTTGATGTCAGACCAGGAAGGCGTAAACAATTCAACACAGGTGAATGAGTTTTTTTCAGTGTATGAGGTTAGACTTTTCACTTTGAAGAGGCAGGTGAGTGCAGGAGTTTTTTCTCTGCGTGGAACATCCTGTCACTTATTTAAGAGGCACTTCCTTCTCAGAAAAACATCAATATTTACAAGAATACAGAGAAGCCTTTAAATCAAAGATCCCCAAACCTGCAAGCACATTTTTCTGTTCTAGTGCCAGATGTCATCCCATCACCACCAGCTGTACTTCATCTTTATTTATGACTTTTTCTCTTAATGTTTCTACACCACAGAAAAGACATTTTAACAGCAAACACTACATTTCTCCTCCTGGATTCCAAAGTAAAGTTTACA
Source organism: Leptatherina wallacei (assembly GCA_028567055.1). Classification (NCBI taxonomy): domain Eukaryota; kingdom Metazoa; phylum Chordata; class Actinopteri; order Atheriniformes; family Atherinidae; genus Leptatherina; species Leptatherina wallacei. The sequence goes on along the minus strand of JAOXYM010000024.1, from coordinate 9,510,307 downwards.
TTCCTGGGCTGCAGGAAGGCATGCTGCCCTCTGCAGCTCCGGACCCCCTGAGGACTGCAAGTGTGTGGAGACTGTAACACTCGAAAAACAGGTATGTTTGGTCATCAACAAGGCAGACTTTACTTAACACACATTTTTAATAAAAGGAATTTTGACATGGTGTTCATTGATCTGATCTGCAGACTTGATTTAGCTTGAATCACTTGAAATAGGTTAATTGTGCTAGTATTGCAAAGGTAACTTTGGGGCTCTGTTAAATTCTAAAAACTGGCCCTAATCATGTCTGTTTCCTCTGGACTGTAATAATCTCTATGTGACTTCCATCACTTGGTTTTGTTTTTGTTTTATTTATCTATTTATTTACAAAGCCTCAGACAGTTGAGTTAGTTTAGCTACTTGAATGCCTATTGTGTTTTATCATTTATCTGTTGCATGCATGGCAGCACCGTGGGCTTTAGAAAACAGCCATTTCGATTCTCTGTATGTACTTGCCATATGGTGAATTGACAATTTAAAAAAAAACTTACCTTTATTTTACTTAACTGAAATCAAATTTAGACAAATTACTATTATTTTGTTGTTGTTATTCATAAGAAACAGGGTGCATCAGCACAGCAAATATGCAGCAAAAAAGAAAAGATTAATATTCTCAATGACAAATGGAACAATGGTCCTCTGTCAACATCACTGAGTTAGTTTGGCAATACATTAGGCAAAAATAAATATGCTAATAATATGTTCAAATCCATCAACGATGCTTTGTAATCCTTAAAAATTATGCACTCCAGATACTTGATGTAATGAAGAGAATGACATGAAAGTGAAGGAGATATAACAGAAAGCTAGGAGAAGATGGTTGAAAACAAGGTCCGGTTATGCTGAGAACAAGGCCCCTTCCACAGTTTCAGCTGAAAAAATAATGTACTGCTCTACCGCTGTTACTGCAGTCCCAGATAATCATTATCGGTTGATCTACACTCCAGAGCAGACAAGGATACACTGTTTCATTCAAGGACAACTCTGGTTGGGTAATAAAGGCTTTTGAAAGGAACCCCAGATTATGATCTAAGTGGAAGATTATACCTGGGGGGGGGGAAATCCAGAATGACTGAGCTAAAGCTCTGATGTATCTTGGAGAAAACTGCTTTATTCTTTTCATATATGTGAGAATAACGTATGCATTATTTAATCAGAAGAGATGTTATGCACATGTACTGGAAAGTGAAAACAGGCATTGAAGCTCTACTATGTGGATCTTATAGATAGGTGTCATCAAACTTGTGTTTTTTATACATTAAAGTGGCCTGACAGAAAAACATGTTCTGGGAAGCAGTGGAACACTGCCCTCTAGTGGTAGCTTTTTTAATCATCTTTTCATGGGAACCTTTCGTGGCTAATAACTTGATTACAACTTGCTGTTCAAAAGTTTAAGGTGATCAGCTGCAGATTGACGGTTAGATAGCAATACTTAAATCATATCTAGATCATATGAAGGCAAGATGAAATTAGACATTTTTATAGAGAAGAAAGCTTCTTTCAGATCCCTGCTGAAAAGGAAAGCTAAGTTGGATTAGTAACAAGGTGGACATCAGTGAGCTCATTCTTCATTCAGATGAGTAATTTCTTCAGTTTCGTGACATCTTTCAGCATGCTATTTGATATTCTGACACTTCCATAATTATTTATGATTTTTCTTCATCATCATAACATTCAGCTTCTATTCCTGTGGTTTGATGTTTAACCTTTTCACAAAATGAAGCAGTAATATAAACATTGATGAAAAATTATTAGCAGTGTAGCAACTCCTGATGTCAATGTATGACATACCACTGCTCCCCTTATGGCAACTTTGGCCCCCTTCAAACCTTCCTCATCTTCCACAGCTGTGACATTTTAGTCTGGAAGGAAAATCCTGCTCAGCTCTTTGCAACAACCTGCAACTCTGTGTGTGTTGAACCAGCCCAAAATATTCCCTGTCCCACTGATGCCCAGTTCAACCCATCCTGTGCCAGACTGAAGTATTTACAGCACTGGATCCAAATTCTCCTCATCTTTCATTCTGCCAAGGAAACTTTTCGCCTTCTGCGTCACAGCAGTCTGTTACTTCCACATGACAGTCCAACTCCAACACTGCCTGTTCTGACACATACGAGCTAACTCCAGTCTGCTCCCTGACCTTACCCTCTCATGAATCATTCTTCTTTCAGTCTATACAATAAACAAAGAGAGGACAGAATGTACAGCTTGATTTTTAACTGTTTGCAGGCCAGACTTAGAAAAAAGATTTCCACCAAAAATCTCTGAAAAGTTCTCAACTTGATGCTCTTTTACATTTACATTAATACGTTATTTGTCTTATTCTACATTTTAAACGTTGTTTGCACAATATGTCTGACTGGGCCCCACAAATTATACATTTACTTATCAAGTGACTCTTACAGTGAAAAATGCTGAGTTAACGCTGTTAACAAAAACAGGAACATGCTCTTGCACCACATGCAGATGTATTGATGTTTCTTTCTTTCTTTCTTTTTTTGTTCTTTCTTACATACATGCATGAGAGTCCGGGTAACCATACTTTGCAACAAAGTCCAGACAGATCAATAAGTCCTTGTTTGGATTGTCCAAATGATAACATTTCCTGAATGGCAAACATGAATTTGTACCAAAGGGTCACCCATACGAATAAACTGAGCCTGAGTACAGGGAAATCCCTGAATGAGGAGTATCATTTCACATGGAGAATTTTGAATTATACGCATTATCATATTTGTGGTATTTGGTATTTTTGTTCAATCTTTTGGAGTTAAAGTGGAATACTGTCACATAGTTCAGGAAAACCTCCTCCAATAAAATTCCAGATATCCTCAACATTTTACTGGATGTGCCTTCATCATCTCAGGAATCAGAAGTTGCCACATTGTTTTTCTTTTATCATGTTACTTTCAATACAAAGCAGAATATTGTCTTATTAATGACCATTTTATTTATATCGACAATGAGGAGAAAGCAGGTACAGTATAATATGTAATAGAAATGTTTTTTATTGTTTTTTTAGATTTAGTAACTCAATCTTTTTTTAAACAGTACATGTTGATAACATTGATATTCAGAATGGGCACACATTTGGATTTCATAGAATGTTTTTTCTTTATGTTAAGGTCCCCAGGAGTCCAGCCTGACACAATGCAGAACCTCTGGAGCAATGTAACTGAACTGGAGGCTTGTGACCTTCTGTGGATGTGTATCACAGGGTTTACAGGTCAAAGTCTTTAGGTGACAAAGTTCCTCTCGTCCTGTAAAGAGTACAACAAATCTAAGAGTGCAGTGATCCGCCTCTGCTGTGTGTAAAGCTTTAAAATGGAAAGCTTCTTAGTGCCGAAGATGAAAGTATGCTGTGTTGCAAAGATGTAAATAGCTTTCTGAAGCCTTAATAAGGCTTCCTGACATTTTATTACAAATAACTTACCAAATAATGTGAATCAGAACATAACACATGACTGCTTGTTTACCCAGGATTACCTGTACTAAAAAGTCAAACCTAATCATTGCACATGATGCAAAAAAGAAATCTCTTATAATCCCACAAGAATATTTATCACAAGAAACACAAATAACTATGAAACTGTAGGTTTATGAATCCACAATCACAAAGACTGCCCTAGTTTGAGCATGGTGAATTTATTAGTAGCCCATGGAGAAGGCCTAGACTAGAGGAACACCAAAGAGGAGATTTATAGATGTAGTGAAAGGCAACATGACATGATTTGGGGTAAGAGAAAAGAATGCAGGGGATGGGGTTAGATGGAGGCGGATGATTTGCTGTGGCCACCCCCTAATAGAACAGATGAAAAGAAGACTCCACACTTTGACTGCATGAGCAACATGGCAGGAAGAAGCCTTTGCTGTCAAAAAAGAAACCGTAAGAAAGCCCATTGATTGTTGCCCAATAACTAATCAATACAGAACCAGAGGAAATGGATGTACGGACACGGGAATAAAAGAACCTAAAAAAATGAAATACTATTTTACTTTCTAGGCCAAAAAAGATGCACGGTGGTGTGGTGGTTAGCATTGCAGCCTCACAGCAAGAAGGTTGCCAGTTCGAGCCCTGGTTGGAGTTTGAGTCAGAGGGGGTTGCTGGTTTGAGCTGGGGAGAGGTTTGAAACAGTGGTCTTTCTGTGCAGAGATTACATACACAGGTTCTCCCCGTGTATGCATGAGGTTCTCACAGGGTACTCCGGCTTCCTCCCACTGTCCAAAGACATGCATGATAGGTTAATTGGTCACTCTAAATTCTCCCTAGGAGTGAGTGTGTGTGCATGAGGGGTTGTCTGTCTCTGTGTTGGCCCTGTGATGGACTGGTGACCTGTCCAGGGTGTACCTGCCTCTCGCCTGATAATTGCAGGGATAAGCTCCAGCCCACCTGCGACCTTGAATTTGATTAAGCGGTACAGAGACTAAAAAAGATAGTCAGAAGCATGCCTCTGTGTTGGATTATGTGAAGCTTCCACACATGCTCATATATTCTAAAATGGCCATTTCAAATGACTAAAAACATTAGATGCTCAAGCATGTTAACATGTGATATTGCACAAGTTTTACATGTTTAAACACAAGGAGGAGGTAGAGGGGAGTGGCCAGTTGCCTCATCTGTTTTTGACTTGGCTATCAGCCACTGTTGGTTCAGGTTGGGGATAAAACAGATGCGGTTAGATTTACGGACTCATGCACCGCATCGCCTGAACAAACTGAATAAAAAAATGAAAACCTCTGGATTACTGTTGCATTACCACGCTTTAGACATGAACAGAGCTACAGTACACATGGCACATCATCTTTGAGTTGGATTAAAAAAAAATCTTTAAAAGCACTCCTTTCAATTTTGGTGCAGTAATTTATTTAGCAAATAGAAGGCAAATAATTTCAATTTAAAAACATACATGAGATAAAAATTTTACATTTGGGTCAAACCGTTGTGGAAAGTAAAGTTTTAGTGTTTGCCTTAACTTACGATACTTCTACATAAAAGACTTTACTTTGTATTGGTTGGCTTTGGTTTCAGTTTTGAAATCGACAATAAGAACAGTGACAAAAATCTCTTCTCACAAATCATCATCACACCAAACTCTCACTTAACTCGACGGATCAGACCTCTTAGCGTGAATGAGAAGCTGCTATGAGTCCTAATCAAGAAAACGGACTGAAAAGGTGATAAAACACAAAACAGTTCCAAGAATCAGCTGACCCTTGCCTCCACTCACTGCTGAACATCTTGTGCTTGTGTTCGTTGTGTGACAAGAAATTAGTAAAAACATTCTCTTTGTTAAGTTGGAACAAATTCACCACCTACGTAAAGTAGTAACCAACTCTTCCCCTCATTGTTTGAATGACTGGCTGCTCGTGGAGTGTAGCTTCAAGTCCTAATCGCAGGACTTAAGAGGAGGATGTCAGATCATTTTCATACAACATCTAAATATAAATTTAAAATTCTAATTAGTGATTATGGTAATTAATGATTACTTAAAATAAAGAGATAAAGGCTGTTCGTCTTGGAAAACTGCATTCTAGTAAGCTGACTGAGGTCTGGTGACATTGTACCATAGACCAGGGTTGGCTTTTGTTTGTGTTAAGTCAATTTACATATTGCTCTTGTCTAAACTATTCGTTTTTCCAGATCAAATCTGATAATGGGAAGCAGCTACAGCACTTTTCACCCACTTACTAGCTGCCTCACCGCATCAATAAAAAAACATTATCTGTGTCTGTGTATTTTTGGATCAGTGGGGAGACTCTGGACTTTGCTCAACGATGTAGGCCAACACAGTCTCACTCCCCTTGTGTTTACTCTTTAATTTGGCAAACAGGTGCAGCAATAAAATCTTTTCTCTTTAAAAAAAAAAAAAAGGCATAAAAATTCAGTTACAACCAATTTTATCAATAAAGCTACCAGTGCTGGCGTTGCTTCACAGTAAAGGAATGTGCAATCCCATCAGTGAGGACTACATTGTCTTAAAAAAATCTAAATCAAATAGAGACAACCTCAATGACACCTCTATTAGAGGAGTCAAAGAAAAGTAGACCAAGGATTGTGTTGTGATGCTTTGTACAGGCTGATGATCAAACAGGAACAGAAAAGAAGAGGAGGTTTTTAATTTTTGGTAGCACCCCAGATGATAAGTCCTATTACAACAGCAGCTACGGCCAATACGATCATAAGAATGCACATCTTCTTCCGGGAGCTCCGCTAAAGGGGAAAAAAAACAAAACAAGTACATATGAATATAATATTTCCTCTGACATCAAATGCATGGAGGAAATGTTTTACTTAAGCTAGGTGATGTTTTGAAGTGAGTCACAGTGGCAGCACGAATAGGTTCACACTGTGAAAAAGCTCTTTCTTTTATTTTCACCCAATTTATGAAAGTGAGCTGACTAATGGCTTAGTTACATAAAGGGTCATGTATAGGGATGTGGAGAGACATCCACACATTCTCCTCCAATGACCAGCCTTGATTAAACTGCTATCCTTTTCTGCCGAACCATCTTCTCTAACATTTACGCTTTTAAATGCCTCTCAATTGTGTCCATTTTTCCTGTTATATAATCACCTTACCTGGTAGTCCGCAGCACGTGCCAGCTGCTGCGTGGCATTCTGGACATTAACATCTGCATTCTCCACATTGGCTTCTATACTGTCTGCAGAGCACACAAGAAACACACAAATCACCGTTTCAGCTTCAACTAGACCTTTAAACCTGATACCAATACCCAGGAAAAATGTCAATACTCGTCTTCTGTGACAAGGTTCAGCAATAAATACCATTCACAATACCAGGTATTTAAAAAAAAAAAAAAACACAGTCCAGGCATGAAAAAAAGAACCATTAAAAGATAGTGTCAATAAAATCAATGGTGCCAATTTTAGATTATGTAGTATGGTTGGTTGGTATGGAAACAAAGGATGTTTTTGTAAATCTATATGATGTGAAAAGGAGAGACAGGTGTCTCACTCTACTCCCAGATATATGAAGGGGGTTGGCCTGCTCCACATACTGACCCTATATGCTGAGTGTATCTCTGCATGCATAAAACTAATCCTTAGACTTGTAACACAAAGCTTGAGTCTCAATATCTAGACCAGGTTGTTGGCTGGTCATCTAGTATCCCAGCTGTCAGTCAGGTGCATATTTAAATAGCTTAATTTATCACCATTACACAAAATATTGTGTAAACAGAAAAGGGAATAGGATATAAAATAACAGTGTTGATAACCAAAATACTGGATTTAAGATCATTTGAAAATGCCTCTTGAATGGTTGAGGCATTAATTGTGTCTTTATTTTTACTCGATGCTCATTAAAATGATGATAACATTCAGGGACGTCTGAAAGCTTGTTTTCCTTGACAAACTTGCTCAATTTTAATTATCTGACAGGCTTGTACAAGCTCTCCAGTTTTTGTTTTTTTTCTGCTCACAGGGCAAATTTCTATTCACACTAGTAAAAGGTAGTTGTAAAAACTCTCACTCCTGTTTTCATAAATAGTCCCAAAATACAACTAAGTGGTCAGAAGCTCTTCAAACAATAAATACAATGTTAAGTTTGCTGGAAGGGAAGGGGCTGAGCGGGCTGAGCGGGCTGCCTGTCTGCAGCGGTTCTGCGTAAACTTGTCAAATGAAGGTGGTAGTTGAATTGATTCTACACCCTGAGTATCTAATCAGACATGAAGTAAAAAATAAATAAATTTTAAGTTGTACTAGCATGGACAACAAGCATGGAAGTGCTTCTTGCTGCCATTAAGGTGCATTTTTCTCCCTAATGAACATGTATGTTGAGACCTGCTGGTACCTAAGCTCTAGAAGAATAAAAAACACAAAGATATTATCATATATGTGTCGAGGACTAATGCTCACCTATCATGTCCCCCTGCTCATGGACCATCATGCCCAGGTCTTTGAAGATGTCATTTATATCCGTAATATCAGACTAAATCAAAGGACATAAAGAGACACGGTTCAGACAAAGGTGTACACTCCAGGCGTCACTGAGGATTCTGACTTAAACAAGATTCTGAGAGGTAATGTGGAAGTCCAAGTATGGAGCATTTCATTCTGATTTATACCTCCAGCTGTCTGATGGAGGACTCCCTCTCCTGGATCAGCCTCAAGTCTTCTTCAGTGATGGCTTCAGTTTGAGCCTGCACCTGGGAGTAACTGCATGAACACAAGCAGCAAAAATACAGCTGCTATTATGAGCCTGGATGGAAAGATGTTGATCCCAAACAGCAGACTTACCTTTGAGGTACATTTCCAAAGCTGTCTTCAGGCTGACCTCCCTGTTGAAGAAATGAAAATAAATGTGCTTTGTTTGACCACAGAAAGTGTCATTTTCTTCTATTTAGATCCAGTAAATGTTATAAGAAGAGAATTTAGTATCAGCAAAAGGGCTAAGTCAAAATCTAAGCCCAGTTCTAGAGTAGAAATGTTCCTTTGAAACTATTTAAAGCAGTAAGATACTGTTCCTGCTTATTAGAAAGAACACAGTGGGTACAGATACTTTCTGTGTGGTGAGATAAGCAGAGGAGGAACAGAGTTGCCAAAGCAGGAATCTGACTTATTCTCATTCAAAATGTGGGAGGGCCCGTGTGCATTTCATTTTTCTACATTTTACAGTCGAAATAAAAGTACATTTTTCAGTAAATATCCAAACAATGACAGAACAAAGTTCAAAGAGCTGCATGTATAACAAAAAAAAAGTAGAAGTTGCGGGAGTTAAAGTTATTTAAAGAGTTCAATAAAGTCTTGTTTCTTTTTTGAAAGAGTAAACATTTAAATGAGGGGATATCATGATATCAGATTTTCATGACATTATAGCCAAAAAAGTCACACTAAAGATAAACTGATATCAGTTACGAAAAGATATTGCCATCAGTCTAATTCGATTGAGTTTTCACAAGAAATAGAAGATAGGGAGCAAAATACAATTTGTACATAAACTCCAATATGGTCAAATTCTGATATTATCGTGGTCATCATGAACATAATTTCAGCCTTTTAATATTTTCAATACCAGTAACTTAGTATACAGATTTATAGCCAATGGTAGTAAAAATAACAATAAGTGGTTTTGCACAGATGATTATGAGATCTGGAGTGAGAGTAGCATGGAGATAAGAGCCAAAACAGGTGGAGGTATGCTTTAAAGAGAACAGGAATGTAGAAGCAACATTAAGTGGATGTGCAAGAAAGAGAAGTTGAACAGCAGAATGATGAGGATGAAAAGAGCAGAGGTGGGTAAAGGAAGAGAGGAAGAGAGTAGGCAGGGAGATGAAGAGTGATGAAGACAGTCTTGAATGAGTTTGCAATTCTTTATCAGCTCTGCTTGCACTCGGGTGCTTTAAAGATGGAATCTGTTCAAAAGGACAGAGTTTGCTGCTGTACTGAAAGTTGAATGTTGACCATCATTTGTTTAAAGTACAGCCTCTGCTGTCTGAGATGACGTAAACGTTAACGAGTTTATCAAAGGGGACGGCTAAGGTTTAAAAGTTCAGGGATAAAGTAGGGCAGGAGAGTCTGGGCTGGTTGTGCGGAAGAGAGATGGTGGGTGTGCTTGGAGATGAAAGCTGAGAATGATGGTGCCGAGACAGAAGATATCAGGAAGGCCAAAGAGGGAACTTATGTATGAAGTGAGGAAATACATGCAAATAGTTTGTGAAAGTAAGATGAAAAGGTCAAGATGAGACAAAGGATAGGTGCAAGGATTTATTGAAAAATGTACAAACATAAATGGAAAGACAGTATATAAAAAGGCAAACACTGGGTTTCTACACATCTAATGAGCTTGAAAATCAACATTTTGGCACCTTTAGCAAATTTGAGAGGCTTTCAGAAAAGCCTGGAGAACTGTTCCTCAAAAGGGCGTTAATAGATCAAAAGAAAGTCTGAATCGTCTGAAGTAAAATAAAAAGAAATGAAGACTTTAAGCCTTTACATAGTCCTGGAGCAGAAAAGCTTTAGACTGTTAATTACCGTGACTGACAACCATAAACAACCAACAAAAAAGCATGTTCATTCTTCCTGTGAGAAAAGGTGAAGTTAAAAATATCTATAAATAAGCACGGTTTATTTTTGCTTTTCTGTCACTAAACATGCAGGTGCTGGTTTACTTTTAATTGAACCGATTAGTGCACTGGAAAATGTTACTGAGAGGGGAGCCTCAGCAAGCCTTGATTCTTCATAATCTTGCACCTGTTCACCCTCCACATTTATTCACACTCAACATTTTGCAAAGTGCATGAAACCATTTTGACACATACATTTTTAAAATAATTAATTTTTCTGTTTTGAATTTTTGTTTTTTAAGACTTTTTAAAAGTTACTAACGTGTTTACACGCTAAAGTCATACAAAAAAAAAAAAAAAAGATGTAGTTTTACATGATGGGTTCTGCGAGTTAAAATGGCTGCTCTTGTCTCTGGTCTGCAGGTCTTGATAAAATCGCAGATGAATAGAGCAGCTTCAGTTCCCCATTTGAAAGGGTTGTTTCTTGGTTAAGTCAAGAAAGGAAAACACTCTAAAAATAACATGCAATATAACATGCACGTGAACTGATATAGATCTGTTTTGACCCAATTTGCAACAGAACACTACTTTGTGTAAAATAATGGAAAAATGATCATGTTAATCCATCTAGTGACATCTAAAACTAGATAAAAGCTCACTTCTATCTAAATCTGTGTGTTGACGTTAGGAAATACAATCCCACATCCTAACAGCTCCCTTAGTGACATATTGCTGTGTGATCTTGTAGGTCCACGGGGAACTATCTAACCGTCAGCTTGTAGGTGCAGTTACTCACCGAAACCCTGGAGCTGGCTCTGACTCGGGCTACAAACTCCCTCTCTTTGTCAGCTGCCTGTCGTTGTGTCTTCTGGAAGGTGTTCAGTGCGGCGGAGAAGTCGTTCACCAGACGCTCTTTCTGTAGCTTCCTCTGCCGCTAAAACAAATGCAGAAAAGGAATATGACCAGAGAATTCAGATGGAGACTCAGTGTGGTATCTAATGGGGATAAAGCCACAGCTGAGGGAGAATTAAAGAGCTTGGTACCTGATCAGGGCCAACGGGAAGAGCACTAAACGCCTTGATTAGCCTGTCAGTGTTCTTCGCCAAATGGTTGCCTTCCTGTTGTTTCTGTTGACTGGTGACCATATAAAAATACTTGATTCTCTTAGAATTAAACATTTGTTTGCGTGACATTTCTGAGAGAACAGCTGAGAAAAGTCAGGCACAATATGAAGAGAGAGTTCTAAGGTTTATGTATCAGGACATAAAAAAAAAATGATGCACTTCCCCCTGGTTCTAAGAGTTAGGTCAATAAAACTTGATATGAACAAGAACACATAACATGGCTTTATTTATATAAGACTAAGCCGAGATGTAGAAGCAGTGTGTGGAAACACAGCACACACCATGATTCAGTCCTCTTTTACCAGCAAAGTAGTCATCTCAGTGTTATCTTTACAGTTTCTCAGAATTGTCTCTTGAAGATTTCCAGCTTTGGTTGGGATCACTGTCTTGTTGTATGACCCATTTTCATCCAAGCGTCAGACAGACGGCTTCATATTTCACTCTCAAATGCTTTGGTATCCAGTTGTCATGGCAGCAAACCAAGCCCAAATCATCAGCACCCCACCACTGTGCTTGACAGTTCGTATGAAGTGTTCATGCTGATATGCTGTGTTTGTGCTTCACTACAAGTGGCGCTGTACATTTTAACCAATCACCTCTACTGGTCTCATCTGTCTTGTGGTTTGTTCAGATGCAACTTTGCAAGCCTAAGCTGTGGTTGTTGTGTTCATATGGAAAGACCATGCTTCAGTTTTTCAGTTCAGTTTTTTCTCATTTTACTGTGATAAAGAGGCTAAAAGAGGCCTCGAGAACCTGAGATGCAGTTTTTGAGCATTGTGAAGTCTGACCTTGGAGCGAAAATGGCTGGGACATCTTCTCCAGATAAGGCTGCCAAACATCTTGAATGTTTTCCAATTGTAAGTGTCGTGATATATTTCTAGAAAGATAGACTCTACGTTATTTGTAAATGGTACCATAAGCTTTCCCAGATTGCTTCTCCATAATCATTGCTGATGTCTGTCCTTGTAATTGTGTAAACTCTTCACCAGCAAACATTTCATGTATAATTGCTCATCAGAGGTTATATTTATCTAATTTCAATATCTGGTAAGCAGATTATCTTTCATATGTCCTGATACATAAAACCTAACAACTGTCTTCATCACATGACTCAAAACTGTTAAACCAGAACAGGCAATGCAACTCCAGCCAAGTCCTCATAACTCACAGCGTCTGTCTTAGCTGGCTGCTGTCCTGCTCCGATCCCAACAGATTCACTGCCCTTTGCAGCTCAGAGGCTTAGAGAGAAGAAAGTGAGAAACACGTTGTTTATTTTGTCCTGAATCATCTTTCTGTCATGAGTCAGATACTGTAGTAAGTAAAACTACTCTAATCATCAAATTGCATTTATGCATGCATTACTCAGCAGTGTGATCCTCTGGATGTTGGAACTGATGTTCTGGACCAAAACACTGGGCTCCTCTGGAATTCCCGCCTGGTAGGCCATGATGAGAGCTGGGAGGGCGCACAAGACGATCACAGTGTACTCATGAGTCACGCTGACATCTAATTACCAGTTACTGCGGTTAGCTCAATGCTCTCATGACTGACATGTGAAAATGCATTTTGGCATCCAGACTTGAGCACATCTGCGAGGGTTACATGTCCATATGTTGCAAGTTTGCAAAAAAATTTGTTATTGAAATTTTAGTTGCTATGCCTCCATTTTTGACTGCTTTATTACAAGCTATAATTTAGGATACAACCTGCATTATGTGTTTAGGGATGGGCTCCTTGCACAAATTGCATACTGTTTGTAATCTATTACTTATAAGCCGCAGACATTAAAATCACAGTAGTGAGTAACTTATTGTATAGCCGTATTCTGCTGGGAAACAGTGAATCCAGGAAATCATTTGAATGATATCTTGGCACTTTTAGCCTACATGATCAACTGTGCCCAACAATACTCCAAAAAACTCCCATATGAATGTCTTCAGCACTATCCTTTAAACACCATGGATATGAATCTAAACAAGCATCACTGGAATGAGCAAAAAAAAAAGTCCCAATAACATGTCAAAGTGAGCCTGAGCTGTTTGTTTTTTCTTGTTTTGTTGCATGCAGGGATGCTGTATAATGTTAACCCAGCTGCTTTCGATGCTGTGACTGATCAGTGCATTGGAAGGAAAAAGGCAATTTATGGGTGTGGTTAAGGATTGTATTTCAGCACTGAGTCCCTTTCTTACAAAATGTGTCTTTAAAAATGTCTCTGTGACTGACATGTCAACTTTAATTGTAAAAAATATGAATATATATATTGACTAGACTTGCATATTTCCCTCTAAGGGGAACAGTTTTTTGGGGAGATTTGATTCCTTGCATCACAGAAGACTTTAAGCAAGCAGTGTAAATGTTCTTCTCCCTTGGCAGGTACGTCATTGGCATTAACCACTTGACCTTGTAGTCAAACCTAATTTCCCCCCCCCCAAAAAAGTGCAATAAAGCTTGACAGGGAACAAAGTTTTGCAACTCATCCCCCCAAAATTGCAGATGTACTCTGTATACCTGGGGATTTAAAGGGGGATTAAAAGTACAGTTCATCCTAGGCAGTCAATCACCATAATGTGTGTGAAAAGGCTGTACAATCATTTCTTCAAAATCTAGGAATTGCAATTTAATTTGAAAACATACATTCAAGATTATTATATAGGTCAACTCAAGAGGTTAAAGTGGATAAAAACCAGCTAAAAGCAAATGTAAATGTGTGAACAGAGCTGCTTCGGCTCTGCCTTGCCTGAGGTGCAGCAGGGTTGGGTCAGGAGTGATTACTGCAGGGCCAGTCATGCAGACTTCCTGTGACTCAAGAAGACTGAAACTACTGCCACAATATGCAAATAATCATCTGCAAAGAAACCGTAACATCCAGGGGTTTAGTTTTAGTGGATTTCTTTAATAATAATAATAATAATAATAACATAAAAGCGTTTCGCCATTGTCAACGTCGCGTTGTGTCCCTGTGTTTCTAGGAATGTTTGTGTCACTGCCAGGAAGAAAAATGCGGAAATCACAGAAACCCTATAATGACAAGAAAATGGTCGTATAAACCAGTTTAGCCTGTAATTTAAAGCCGTTTTAATGTGAAATGTTCTTTGTTTACTCGTAAATGTAGAGGGTAGAAACGTCACGGAGAGGCAATCAAAGTCGCAGTCCACATACGTTTACCGTAAAAACAACCTAGTTTTGTTTCATAGAGGTTAGCAAACAGCATGATCAAATCACGTTTCTCATCTTAATCTGTGAGTACTGTCATTCCTGCCAAAATGTCGGGCTAAGTTGTGGAAAAGTTTTCACTTTACCTTTAGCGAGACTTGCAGCGGTGGTGTTTCCTTATTTGCAGCCACTCCCCTGTCACATGATGTCTGCTGCTCACGGAGCAATATCATTGGTACAAGTCAGAATGAGGCAACACAAGAGACCCCAATACAAACATGACAAAAACTGATTGATGATTACCAATAACTAGAAGCACTCTCAGAGCGCAGACCCCCCACAAACCATCTGAGTCACCCATTGACTGTATTAGAAAGGAGTCACTTGAGAAAAAACATCCCACCCAGTACCCCCTATATTTTGAACCTTTTGCATCATCAGATACAGAATATCAACATGATCCTGGGTTCATTATTGAGCCTTCTACTTGTGATACAATGAATGAACAGCTGACATCCAGCTGTCCCTTTCTTTAAGCATTATATGCTTTTTTTTATATATATATATATTTTTTTTTTGATAAGTGAATGTTGTAAGCTAGTGTTTATATTGTAGTACTTTTGAAATATAAGCCCATGGTAATCCCACATGCTAATCAAATACTGCAATTATTGATTTATTGAAGCTTTGTCTACTTATGAATGACAAAACAGATTTTGGCATTGAGTGTTGAAAAAAAATTCCTGGATCCAGACGGTGATTCAGATCACCCCAAGAATCGAATCAAGTGTCAATCAATCTAGTCAATTTTGGAGATTTCCTGAAAATGTAATCAAAATCCATCCATTACTTCTTGAGTTATGTTGCTGACTGGCAGACGGACAGACAGACAAAACAAACGTACGCCAATGCCCCAAAGTTATAATCAAAAATATATAGATTATTATCAAAGCTAGAAGATTCCTCTCCCTTCCAACTTTGAAATGTGACTTTAATCCAGTAACTTTAATCAAAATGGTCATAAATATGTTCAAACACCTTTAAAATGACTAAGAATTCAAATATGCAACTAATACAATTCAAAATTATGCATCGGATTCATTATACAGGACAAAGGACGTTCAGGATGGGTCTGTCACAATCAAATATCTGCTCACATTGTACTTAAAACATGATTGACAGTTACTTCCATGCCTTGGGGTCTTGTCCACCTGTCCAGAGATTCTGGCTTCAAGTATGTGAAGACCTTCCAAAATGGCTTAAATGTGATATTCCTGCAAACCCCACACTGTTCCTACTAGGTGACTTGGTTGACATTAACATGCAGATGAATTCTGCAAACCATTGTCATATGTATATTTTTTGTTTTTCTTTCTTTCTTTTTTTCCCTACAGTGTAGATTAAGCTGAAAAGGAGCATTTGACGTAACTGTGGAATAACTTGGACCTGATAAAAATAAATAAAGTATTTTTCATTTCATTCCCTATATTGCATTGGCTATAAGACCCTAAATGCAGTTCTGCTGTGTTATCTCAGAAGACAGTCATGCGCTGGATATCTGTATTTTGATAGCAGTAAACTGTCTAAAACTTTCATCAGATAACACAACAAGTCAAGTTGTTTCATCATGCTATAGAACATCTGCTGTCATATGCAAGCTCAGCCAGATGAAATGTTAGCACATCAAAGTTCATCCAGGTTCTCCGAACAATTACTGTATATGGACTCCTCTTAGTGCCGGTACAAAGTAAACTCTGGCTTATTTCTGCCAGGATTTTGATAAAACATTAGGAAAATATTCACTGTATAGCCTCGTAAAAAATCTAATTGCCTGTCTTACATAAAAAGATTTTTTTAAACACTAGCAGTTATTGGAATATGTGAGTTTTCAAGTTGAAAATCACAGCCATCTTTTTATTTCTTTTTTTTTTATCGTGTCTGCAGCTGGTAAAGAACTCAGCAGCCAATCTCCTAACTGGTATCAGAAAAAGACAAAGTCTCACCCTGATCCTTGCATTTCTCAACTGACTCCCTCTTAAATATAAGATAGAGCTTAAAAATTGTTTGCATGTTTTTAAAGCGTTACATGGATTGGCACCCGATTTTTTTTTGCTGAACAAATACTTCTCCAAAATTTTTAAATGCTCTTTAACAGTTTTAAAACAGCAGTAAACATATTTGTTCTCCATGGCATTAACTGCATTTAATGCTCTCAGTGTTGGGTTTTTTGTTTGTTTTTATCCTTGTTTCTCATTTGAACTAATTCAAGTATTACTGCGTGTTTTCTCTTTTTTGCTTTAATGTGCTTTTAATGTCTCCGCACATTCGATTGTGTGGATTATACTGCATACAACACTTTGTTCCACTGTGATTATTGCTCCATTAACACAATTGGATTCTATTTGATTAGATTATTGTCCACTGAATATGGAGGACTAACTTCTTCATGTCCTTTTCAGATTGCAGTTTATATAGTTCAAAACACACTTTACATCGTACACTTGTACTTTGCTCTATTCAATGTCTGAGTTTTTGGACAGTATCGAACACTATGTACACAGATTCCCTTATCTCCCTGTCAATGAAGGTGTACTGAACTGCATGTCACATGGTTTATAACATTAATGTGTGTGTGTGTGTGGTGGTCTGTGGTGATCAAAACATGTTAGTGCAAACAAAAAGAGTACATAAGCCCCATCTCTGAAACAACTCTCAGTCCTGAAAGTAGACTCGTCCTCAGTCATGTTGCGTCCGGTGGTCCTTGGCCTCATCCTGGCATGTGCGGTGTCTCTAAGCCGCACTGCTGTGATTTTGGAAAATGGCATGCCTATCCTTTGGGCACAAACAGCTGCCGAAGTGTCTGCACTGCCATCACAAAATGGAATTCTTAATCCTGATCCCTGGCATTTTCTCAACCGCATGAGTTTATACAGGCTCCTCATTGCTTCTACAGATCCCTACATGGGATCCATGGGCACCGGCCCTACAGACAGTCCACTGTGGGGACTGCCACTGCAGCTTGGATGGATGCTAACTTCAGGTATTATTATTTTAATTAACAGCATTGCTTCCTTAAAAAGCTACAAAAATGAAATTCTTTTATATCCAGTGTGACAAATACATTTTACAAAATTTCAGAGCCAATCAAACAAGCTCATACTTTGCAACTCCAAATTAACTGAACATAAAATCTTAATACCATGAGCAACCACAGCATGTCAACATCAACCGATGATCTGTATTTTTTCTGCAGGACGTCTTGCTGACCCAACCGGTGCAACAACCTGTGGTGCGCAAACAGGAGACACTATGTGCATCTCACCTCAGAGCTGGTGGGCCTGTAAGTATGACAAAACCTATAAATATGCAGAAACACAGAGAGATGACTTACCACCTCTTTGTTTCTTTCAAGGTGTAAACTATTTCACCTCTGCACTTCCCTTCCTGTCTGCTGCACAAAATGGCTTCATGGGAGAGGGCGTTCAGGTACTTGTGCTGTTCTTATGTCATCACACAAAAATGAATTGTCACAATGTTGATGATGATGATGAAGACGATAATGATGACCATTACATTACCAGGTCCAGATGCAGGTGCCTGCAGGTGTAGAGGACTATTGTACAACCTATACTGACTGTTCAACTCGCTACCCCGATGCCATGTCAAAGTGGGATGCCTTTTTCCAGGTATCAGAAAGACACTGGAACTAATGAAACACCAGTTATTTTAATCTTGTAGCTATGCTTTGCTTATCTTTATGAAAATGCAACATTTGAACTATTTGTTTCTAAATGGTCTGTGTCTGCCTTTTCAGGCTCTCAAAGCTTCCACTCTGTCTATTGTGCCTGAAAACGAGAAGAAAGACTCTCTCCTTGGTGTCTATTGGGTTGCTCAGATGACTTCAACTTATGCCTCTGCAGCATGCAACGCCAGGTACGATACGGCTGCTCAATTCGGTCCCACAAGGGCTGCAGCCCTGCAGTTTTTCAATGTTTCCCTATGAGTTGAGTGGCTCTAATCTACGGTCGTATAAACTGAGAAGTTACTCTCTTTGAATTCTAAAGTTTTACTTGTTAAAGACATTTGAAAATAACATCTGGCTGCTGCCAAGTCCTAAGTTTGGTTACATACACAGTTGAACAACAAAACAACATATGCTATGTTTTATTAGACAAGAACATAATGCAGAAGAAGTAGCCATGTGGGAAAAAATAAACCATTATTCAGTAGCTTGCAGAACAACCTTTAGGAGCAATAACTTAAAGTAATAATTTTCCGAGTGACATTATCTGTCTCTCACATCGTTGTGGAGGAATATCTATTTATATCTGTCTGTCTGAGGGGAGCAGCTTCATCCTGCAGCTACCTACATCTATTTAGACAAGCAGCTAGCTAAAAGGTTGGGAAATGACTAAAGCTACCATAGCTTATGTCATAATGTAATAAACAAAGATCTCGGGAGCTTGTTTTTGAACTCCTGGTTATTGCTTAATGCTTCTATGAAACTGTTAGCAAAGTACTATTTGCTTAGTTTTGTGTTGACTGTAAAAACAGAGACTGCAAACGCTACACCTGCTACCTCTGGGTGCAGGATGGGCCCATAATAAAACGTTCTTCAAACTTTAATAAGCATTTGTAGCCATAAATATATAAAGATTTTTTTAATAAATGGTAACTTTTTCTTTCAACCTTTTAATTTACCTCCCTCTTGCTCTCTTATTTTAGGCAGAGCCACTACTCCTCTGAGGAGGTGTCATTTGCCGACAGCTGGTTGAACTCAGCAGAGTATGTGTCTGCAGCTCATTTCCAGGCCAGCTTGGAAAAATCTGCAATGTTCCTGACCCCTCTGCCAAGTCGCATTTTACGGGTTCGTACATTTTCATCCATTTATTGACTGAACATAAAAACGATTTAGAAACTTGTTACCTACGTAAAGTTTCCGTCTGCTCTGACATTTAGGAGGGCGATGTGGCACCTAACATTGCCGATCTGAGTCAAGAGGAGAACCACTCACTGTCTATCTTCAACTGGATGAAAAACATCAACAACCTTCTTGGTAAGATAGACAAAGAAGACACATGCAAAGCAAGTAGGTTACAATTGATCTCTTTTGAACTTGTGAGGTAATAAGGATGCTCGCTGTCTCGTCAGGTGGGACGTTGGTGCGTCTGTGGAAGAGCGCCATGTGCTCAGTGACCACAAGAGAAAAAGGCAAAGAGTTGTTGGAACAGCTGCTGCTGAATCCCAGCTTCGCCACAAGCACCTTCCTGTCCATCATCACTGGAATGAGTACAAGCTGCTGAGATCAACACAAACAGAAGAAAGAGACGCAAACTTCTTCAGAATGGGGGGGGGGGTTAGCCTGTAAATGCCCGCTACAGCTCCGAGGTAAAAGAGCGGAACGTTTGTCTGAATGCAACCGGTAAAAAAAAGAAAGTCCGCAACATTACCGCTGTTCAGAGCATGTCTGAATGTTTCCCAGTAAAATGTCAACAAGCCCGGACTTTTCATATCATCATGTAAAAACCCTTGGAATATAAAAGACACCAACAAATTTTCATGTATAATAAAATAAAGCACTATATGCTCAGACTGCAGTTTGACTAGAATCAAGGATCCAAATAAGATATGATGCCATCACAGCTCTCTTTCTTGGGTGCTACAGAATTTTAGAAATATCTTAAATTGATGGTATCTGTTTGTCCTGACTGTAAAGACAATAAGTGTAAAATTTAGAAATTTTCTCCATGAAAACATTGTAGATATTTTCTAGTCCAATATTGCCCCCTGGTGGTAATATCCTGCACCTACCTAACCTTCTCTGCCAATGGGACACATTTGTTTTAGATTGAAATGAGCATTTCTGCTTATTTTACATTCATTCACAGTGAAAGTGCTGCATAGACACAAATGCATCCTCATGTATGGGAAAGTAAAAGTAGGATGATTGTTGAACTAGCCATTAGATGATCAAATATCTGTAATACACCCAGTTATCTTGAATCCTTTACACATTCACTGATTATTTTGTGCTCATATTCCTAAAGCCAAGATGCAAATAAACTGATAAAATTCAAGTTTATACATTACACAAGAAACAAGAATTATGGAGAAGTCTTTAATTAACACAAAATGTACCCTTTAACAAAATACTACACAAGTTGACTCAATGTGGTCATTGCATCATATAAAAATGACATCAATGATTTTTTTGATTTTTTTTTTAAAAAGGAAGACACAAGGGGTCATAATACCTGCCATAAAAAAAACACAAGAAACCCCTATGCAAGTTATTAACATAATGGATCTATGCTATCTTATGATTGTCAGTGGAAGAGCAATATTAAATATAAAATCACAACAATGTAACATCCCGTCAAGGCTTGCACACTACGTGTGCTTAAAGTTTCTTCATTTTTTCCTTCTTCTTTTTATGGAGATAATTCATAGCAGTTTTTTTCCTCTTTTAAGACCAAACTTCGTTTTTAGAAAGCATTAAATTAATGTCAAATTTTACTCAGAACAAAAACATAAATTACATAGGTGGGGTAAAACCTTTTTTTTTTTTAACTCAATTTCACATAAAATCAAGGAAACATAGAATCCCTATAAACACAGATAAATAGATGCAGAGTGGCCACAATACAATTTCATGGTTCTATCTGCATATATGATGCAGAATTTCATATATGTATATATCATATGAACTGTGGCAGTTTCCAACAGGATACAGCAGTAAATACTGCTTCAGGTTATGGAGAGCCTGGAGGTTTGATAATAAACGTGTTTGCAATGGTTAATTTACAGCAGTGGCCCTCCAGCTTTAGGGGCACAGAGGTGTTTTGCGTATTATCTGGGGGTAGAACATGGGGAGAGAAAATAAAAATATAACCCCCCCCCCCTCTAAAGCAGATTCATTGGAGCAATTAAACACAGACACACTGGAGTAAATAATACCAAGAAATGACTGTTCATGTTCACTGAAAAGTGAATGTCCAATCACAGCTTAGCAACCATAACCAAACACAGCTGGTCTGTTCAGCTTTAGTTCCAGACAACTGGAAATGGCTTTAACGCTCATAGTATTTGGTATAAAAAGAGTTTGGAATGGCGGTTTTCTTTATCTTCTAATGTTAGCAACCTAGTATCATATTAATGTTAATGAATACAAGTTTTAACATCCACTTATTCTGTATGTGGTTTATTTGCCGGCAGCTTACTGGTTTAACTTTAGCATTAAATCAATGCTCTGAGAGGGCTAACAGTAAATTCAGCTGCTGACATTCATTGAAACTCCTTAAAACTGCTGATGAAACCAAATTAGTACAACTTTTGGGGGATTTCAGTGTTTGTTCGGATGCAGTTTAAGTCATACCATAATACAAGCACCAGACTATCGTTATTAATTTTTTCATTATGTTCATGTATCCTTATTTAGCTGATCTAAATTACATAAAAGGTGGGATATGAACAAACGGTTTGGGGACCGCAGATTTACAGTAACAATGATCTTCTTGACAGTAACACTGAACCATTAACAGCAATGTATAAATAAATGTATTGTTTTATAATAAAAAAAAAGTGAAATCGTTAGTGTCACACCGAGCACCACTGTATCCTAGTAACTGTAAGCATAGCAAAAACAGACGCAAATTATAAACCTCACCATGCTCTAAAAGGAATGAGAGTCAAAGCTGCTTTATCGCCTATTTCCCCTCAGCGGTGGAAATAAATTTCACAAAGCTTGACAAAAACCTGTGAAAGATGGGATAACGAACACTGAGTCTGTCCAGATATAAAACAAGAATGTCACAGCGAAGTCTAAACACATGAGAGGAATGGAGCTGGAAGGAGAAGTTCAAACAAACATTTGTCAAACTCACTCGAGTTACCCCCCCGCTGGCGATCTCAAGCAGCAGAAGAAGGAACTGATACAGCTTAAGCAAGTGCCTTCCGAATATATATCACGAAATACTCCAATAAATTTCAATCAGGATGGAAAACATCCAGAGATTTGAATATGTCTGGTTTAAAATAAGCCTGTATTTCACATACACATGTACTGCACAGTATTGACCGCTATCAATCTTGCTTTGGCTTCTTGCCGTCCGCTGAGTGGTGAGGTAGACAAATGACTGAACAGCAGATCTGCTGTTAGTCGACTTGTGGCGGAGATTGCCTGCTGATGGCATTTGCATCTGTTGAGTGTTGCTTGGCTTTATGAGAGGTAGAGGATCTCTGTTCCTCACACAGGAAACTGCCCTGAGCCTGCTAATGCACTGGAATGTGTGTGTGTGTGTGCGTGTGTGCGTGCGTGTGTGTGTGTATGTGTGTGCGTGCGTGTGTGTGTGTATGTGTGTGCATTCGTGAGTGTTTTTGATTCTATCTGAAAGTTTTTCCAAATATGTTCACATGTCCAACAGTTAATGTACAAACACATATCTTGTGTGCACATATGATTCAAGGGGGAGTTATGCTTCTCCGTAGGCTGAGGCCTTGTCTTTTAACAGGTCCAGACACAAGTGACAGCTCCAGCTTCCTGCAGACACAGAGAGCCAGAGACAAGCTGAAATCAGTGTCCTTTCACTCTTTTCCATATATAGCCTTTGCCTACCCCCAACATACAGTACATGACATATATAGTATGAAGTTCCAATGTGTTTAATACAACCTATGAGTGGGCTTCTCACCTTCAGGAGGCTGAGTCATTGGAGGCTTCAGGCAGTACATGTGATATCCTCGGTCACAGTCATCACAGAATAGAAGCTGGTCCTGCATCAAAAGCGAACAGTCAATATCATAGCCCATACAGCAAGAAGCTATGAATATGAGCATGTCATTTTATAACAAGAATTGATTCTTATATATAATCAGCTGCATTATTGACTTTCAGAGTTCATTACAGTGAAATATATTGTCTTTGACAGGCAGAATGTAGGTTGGTGAAAGAAAAACAAGTCAAATTTGGTGCTTCAAAACTGACTCAAAGGGATCAGTGACATTTCTGGAGCTACAGAGTACGTGCAAGTCTCTATGATACATACATCATTCTCTGAGGTGCCACAGAGGCTGCAAGACTTGCACTCGATGCATTGCCACTGGTATGTCCTTACTGCCTGCATCATGTTTTCAGTGAACTGTAGGCATGTAGGGTGACCTGCAGAGGGGCGGTGAGGTAAGAAGCAAGATGAGGATAAAGGGAGAGAAGGGAGGAAAGAGTGGAGTGTTTTAGAGTAAATTTAAGTTTTTAAGTGATGCCTTTGCCTTGTTAAAATGTTTTCTGTTGCTTGCAGTGAATGAAGGTGCATTTCATTTGAACTTGGAAGTCAGAATACCTCAGTTGACGGTAGAAAAAATGAACTAAAACACACATTTAAAGCCGAATTAATGACATGGAAAGTTAAAATAGCTTCACCAGCCTTGACCTTGAAATCAAACTGGCTACCTTGTTAAGCCAAATCTACTGGTTTGTTTTGTTTTAGTAGCAACTAGAAAGTGGTCCACTTGAGTGTGACATCATTTCCATCTGAGTTCAGACTTCCCAAGTTAAAAGAAATATAGTGGACGCCATCCATTTTTAAAAGCTTTTTACACATTTTACCAGCTTGCTGAGTCCCAGCACTCTTAATAACTGTCTGTGATACAGACACCTTTAACTCCAACTACAATGTCGACAACTAACTAACATGTGATACATATGCTTGTAACACATTTAGTCGTGTGCGCACAAAAAAAACACAGCCAAGACACGTTTCATCATCTTCCCATAAATTTGCTAACATACGAAGATACATATTTGATATAAACTAATAATTCAATGACATTAAAACCACCAAAAACAGCTCTTTCTTGTTGGGACATGACCAAGGGACCTTTGGGGGCATCCTGTGGTGGCACTGGCTGCTGATCTTCTTGGTGTTGTGTATTGTAGGATGAGAAATTAGGATTGAGCTTGCTCCTCCGGTCGATGGGTGATTGGATTTACTGGGAGAAGCCAGGTTAACTCTTTGCCCTGATTGGTTTTGTCTTACTGGGGAGGGTGACGCTTTCACAAGCTGTTGCTGCCGTGGAGAATGTATGGTCCAGAAGAAATATTATATAACAATATTATGTTCTTCACATCACTTGTGTTTTGTGGCTTCTCAGCATCAAAGCGCATGTTATGTTTCAGTCAGTAGGATATCAACGAGCCAAGATGAGCCATAATCTGTGATGAGCATATCTATGTCTGGACTAGCAGAGCAGATATAAATATTCATTACAATCCCAATCAGATACTGATGGGGTGAATGAAAAAACAAAAACAAAACATTTAGGCCCACCATGACTGGCCCCCCTGATAACTCTCATCTCATTTTAAACAGTGTTCTTTTTGGCTTAACAACATTAATAACAAATCATAATGTATTGTTAATGTTATAAAAACTTTTTTTCTGATTCTGGACTTGGGTTCCTTAGGTATATTTTTTTTATCAAACCCTTGCTAGCTCAATCCATGTTTCTGAGACTATCGTTGGTACATTGCAGTTCCCAGTTGAAAAGGCTGAGCCACAATATGACTCAGGCTATATGACTTGTTATTTCACTCATTTTACTCCGGGCTGTTTTCTTTAACTGGAGGAAGTCTTCAAAGGACACTTTACCAGTTTAAATAGAAACCACTAAACATCAGGAAGCACAATGAGTATTCCCTCTTAGTGCCAATGGATGAAAGTAGGAGCAATGACGAGGTGATGGCTCTTACCTCTTGGCTCCCTGTCCTCTTTAGCTATTTGAGTGGTTTAAATATCCATGTGTAACCCATTTCCTGTCAAGTGCATCTTTCCGCATAGATTCCTAATTCTATAGTTCACAGAAGTATGAACCTTTATAGTCCAGAGTGATTAAGGATTTAACAGTGATGTCTTGTCAAGCATACTGATTATCTGGCACGAGCACAGTCAAGGAAGTTTTTCTTTTTTTGTCTGATTGTTTTGCTTATGAAAATTGTTGTCATTGCACGATCCACAAGCTTAGTTTAAAAAATGGGGGGAAAAAGTTAATTTATCCATGATAGACACATTTTTCAAGAAGTTGCAGAAGAACTTTGAAAAAATCATGAATATCTTCAGAGAGTTCAAACAATCAGTAGATTTGTCAGAGGTGTTTTCGGCTTCAGGCAAAGCAGTCCGGGGATTTGACTTTTAAGTCTTTCAATTTTGCAGAGGTAAAAAGTTCTTCAATGCACAAAGTCCGAAAACTCCCGATGTCCCATTATCAGCTGTCAGCTACTGCCTCAGAGAGTGAAAACAAATCATCTTCCAGCTCTGCATCTTCAAAGCCATGAAACGTGGAGCCCTCGCTGTCTGATGTGTTGGCAAACAATTCTTCGACAGCACTCAGCTTCCTCCCATCCTGCTTCACTCCTCCTCTTCCAGCTACCATGAAAACATCAGTGTCAGAGCAGCACAGACAAGTCTCATACTTTCTTGCAGCTGTTTTAACAAACTCATTTCCGGAAATGAAGATTTTTTTTTTGCTCTCTTTCTGCGGATGGTTTAGGAAATAGTTTGCTGAGATATCCAGTAGATGTGCGTTAACTAGAGTTAAAAAGAAAAATGCAGCCAAATGTGGCGTAATGATGCATAAAAATTGAAAAACAAAAGAGTGAAGGCATGTTGTGTGCAGACAGAAATCCCTACTGATGGACAAGGCAGACATGGAGAAGCATGCAGGATGGAAGCAAGTAGCAGACTAATGTAAAATTGCAGAGCTTCAGTGGCTGTTGATTCTTGTTTGATTCTTATGGTCAGAAAGGCTCATTGATATCCCACTGAAACGACTTCAAACTAACTTGAAAGCTTAATTTCCTTGACATCTTCAATATGTAATTAAATCTAAGTAAGATACTGGCACACATTTTTCATGAATTATACAAGAATGCAACTTAATCTTTTTTCAAATGAACTGTCTTTATCAACGTGTCTTTAGAAATATAATCCTCAAATAATTTACATTATAATTAACCTACATAGACTATTTGAAATATTTGATGCAGAATCTTGAACTCCAACACATTTGGGAGTTTAAGGAAAACTTCATTTAAGTCCATGAACAAAATATAAACACTGCAAAAAAGCAAGAATATACATGAACAAGACCATGGATAAAAAGAAGGAAAGCAAAACAATAATGAAACGTGTATTAGAAACAAAGAGAAGTGTGGCTTAGACAACAAATGTGTGCAAATCTTAATTATTTTTAAAGTAATTTCTTGTAAGGTATGATTCATCTTCCATGAAGAATGAGAGCTGAACTTAGCTTATTAGCTTACTTTACTTTATTAGGTAAGCTTAGGTCATTGGTTTAGCATCACTCATAGTTGGAGTATGGCAGGATGCTAAGCTATCAAGGCTCTTTCTTTAACTGGCCTACTAATTCATCAGAACACAGCACAGTAATTTACTTCAACTCAAACCATATCAAATTTATGATTACTCTCGTTTTGAGTTTTGTTTTTTTTAAATTTGTGAACAGAGTGAAAAACTGCTCATTAAAAATGGTTTTAGGATCTATTTCTTTGTCAATATGATCATTTGAGAATTTTAAGGCAGTACTGAGTGAGAGCCTGAAGATCAAATTCAACATTAGAATCTGATATTAAAAAACCTAAATAAATAAATTTAAAAAATGTCCAGAGGTCTTGAGACAGGACTTGTCCAATTTAAGATCCTAAACAGAACCTACTGGACATCATTTAAATTATAGAAAGTATAATTAAGGGGCATCCCCAAATGTTGGAAATGCCAAGGAGAGCAGGGCACTCCTAGACACATGCTGGGAGACTGCCCTTGTATATAAGACTTCTGGGGGCAATAAGCTCCCATATTGAAAATATTCAGAAATGCAAAATACCAGATTATTTGTGTTCATTTCTTAAGGATATAGATTCCTCAAATGCAGAGTGGATTCAGACAGCTCTAATGTTAGGTCGCTAACTAATTATGTGTAAATAGAAGGTCACAGATGCTCCATCTCTGACCTACTGAAGGGATATTTTTATCCATGTGATCCTTTTACTAGTGTACCATTGTATTTATTTTATTTTATTATTTTTTTTTTTACTCATTTTATTTTTCTTCATCACCTTTATGTTTCTTTGTGATATTTTCGTTTAATTTTCTTTTTTTTGTTTTATTGATGCTTTTGCTTGTAACCAGTGCTGATGGTCCTATGTGTTGCATTGTATATGCTGTATTTTGAAACCTGAAAAAAAAGCTCTTCAATGGATCTTAAAAGTTATCCAACAATTTGTCTAAATCGTCTCCATCTTTTAATGATGCTTTGTCAAAGAGATTATAACATCTTTTCATTCTTTGTCCTTTAACACTGACAAACGTGATTCTTAAACGGTTGAATAATCTGCCCACAATATCATTCACTAAAATGATAAAGTGCCCTATCTGCTCTTCTCAAATATCTTCTGAGATGCTTTTTTCAACCCAAACAGGTTGCTGAACTGTTGAGAGTAAATAGTGGTGAGATATTCCATTAGTGTTTTATTTAGTTTTTTGGAGTTTCATAATTTTTCTAGTGCATTTTTTTCTCTTTTAAAAGCTGTTTACATCAAATCAAAAAATGAGTTTGGTAGTATTTTTGCTTAAGTATAGGATAGAAACTGCAAATCCCTGCATTCTATTTTCATTAACATTTATATCAATGTTTTTTTTATGATTTTTTAAAAACATATTAACGTTTGTCTTTTTTGTAAAGTGAGTTTAATGATTTTTTAAAACCTTTATACAGAATCCAGTTAATTCATTTCCACTTCTATTAGTTTCCGAGCAAAATTAAGTCTGTGCTAAACTTGTCTTAATTTTGACGTTACCTTCTATGCTAGCACAGCTTTACCTATGCTGGCTTTATATGTACAGTTAGAGAAATGAGAGAAACTGATCCTCCCATCTTCCTGTTGCTAGGAGAGTATATTCTGACTCTTTTTAACAGCTCCCTCACACTGTTGTGGTACTAAAGTTATTATCATGACACAGCAGTTTTCTGGATAGAAGACTATTACTTCTAATTAAATCAATACTAATGGGAACAAACAGGAAAAAAACAACATATAGCGTAAATGTTAAGTATCCAAGTTGCAGACTCACCAGAACGTCCGCAGTCAGAGCAGGACACCAGCTCCTCAGCCTGCCCAGTTTTCCTGTTGGAGTCCTGGTCTCCCAGGCAGAAGTCACAGTAGTCGTTGGGGATAACGGTGCCATCTGAGTTTTTCTGAGCTGTCAGCATGAACAAGAATATATAACTAGAAGGATATATGTATTATTGAGACCACCTACATTGCCACAAAATGTATAGGGGAGTTTCTGGAAATGGTGACGTATGTGAAATTACACTACAACAATTTTCTTACTTTTGTGGTTGTCGAAGCTCTGCGGAGGAGATGGAGCCATGTCGGTTTCCTTCTCCTCTTCACCTTCCTCCTCTGCCAGGTGAGTGTGGGTATAATGGTAACTCAGGCCAGGCCGGTTCTTGTAGCGCTTTCCGCAGACTGTGGATAAAACATCAAAAGTCCATTAGAAGTGAGCAGTGATAAAAAGTATCTTTATCTGCCATACACTTAATGCCGAGAAAGTATATAACACGTTCAATGAGTTAAACATAATTGTGATCAAAGGTCAGCAACAGACAGCAAACAGAAAATGTAGCTTTTAATACAT
Source organism: Leptatherina wallacei (assembly GCA_028567055.1). Taxonomy (NCBI): domain Eukaryota; kingdom Metazoa; phylum Chordata; class Actinopteri; order Atheriniformes; family Atherinidae; genus Leptatherina; species Leptatherina wallacei. Next base: position 9,481,257 of record JAOXYM010000024.1, on the reverse strand, counting down.
TTTTTAAAAAGAAACCTCTGACTCAATGATCTGTAGAGGTTTAGTAAAATGATCAGGAGCAGTACAGTGTCTAAAATCGAGGCTCCCTTAGTTAGCTTTATAATAATAATGCTTTTCTTAATTAATACAAACAGCACAAAGGTTTATAGATCAAGTTTTTAAAAAAATCTTTACCCACTGAACTCATAAAATAGATAGATGAAAAAAAATACTGATTTGAAAACATTTCCTTCAGTGGTGGAGCAAAAAAAATCAGATAGGGGTGGCCAGGCTGATAATGTTATTCTCACATGGCACAGATATCAAAATATCATCAATGTTTTTCCCTTGCATAACTGAGATGTAGCATTGCAACATGTTTAAATAACACTTTACTGTTCAGATAAGATCAGGAGGAGATTTTAATATTAAGCTTTCTAAATTCCTGACTAAATTGATGAGAAATGATGCATTGCTCAGCTCAGCTTTATTTTTTTGTCTATTTCTCTTTTCATTTCAAGTAGTTTTATTTGTTGCTATGAGCATTTAAATTTCACTTTTAGTCTTCAGCTTTGAAGAAGTTATTCAAGTAATTTGTTTTTCTTTTCTTTTCACTTTTGCATTTTGTAAGCCAGTCTGCATGAATGGTGATTGACTGATTGATAAAATCAGTTTCTAGTTCTAGAAGTACATGAGCAGATCTGTCAGGGACTTTATAATTGCACATTTTGGTTGAACATGATTAAGAGGGTTGTGGCCACCCCTTGATTTTCATGCACAGTTCAAATACTGCGATTTATTCCATATCTGTCTTGGTGGCATCATGTAGAAGTCTTAACAGTGAGTACAATAATGCTGTGGCTGTTCCTCATTCGACATCTCTGCCGTGCATTATTCCTGAAACAATTTCTGTTTAACTTTCATCAAATATATATATATATATATATATATATATATATATATATATATATATATATATATATATATATTCTCACACTTTC
>JAOXYM010000024.1:9431098-9480177 GCA_028567055.1 Leptatherina wallacei | reverse complement strand
ATATATATTCTCACACTTGCAATTTTCATAAAGAAATGAAGGAGTTGGTAAATGCACAGTGTAAACACTTCCACAATAACTACATGTGTAAAATCACACCTCCTAAAAAGCAACCTAAATCACATGCATCCCTCAGCGCAGCTGAGCTGGTATTTAAGCATAATTTGCAACGAGCAATCATAGAGGCGCATGGCGTAGCGTTAGTGTCATGCAATGCTTGCACTAACTCCAGGAAGGACAAGCGTAAAGCATTTAAAGCATTCAATCAGCCATTTCCACACCAGATGCCAGTTAGAAGGAAATGCTAATCGTTATTGACAGCTCAGGAAGCACCCAGAAAGAAAAAGATGGCAACAAGTTCAGATACCTTCTTCAGCCTTTTTTGAGTTATGCTTTTGTTTGTATCTATCTGGAACAGAGAAGACACAAAAGCAAACAATAACGGAAAGACAGAACGACACATAAAATGAGGATGAGATTCATTTGTTTGAGATTCAGTCAGCATCCCTATTCACGATCCCCCGTGACAACCCATTCCTGAGGGATTCTGTCCAAGTATGAGAGTGGCATGCTGGTCAAGTCTGAATTAACAGCAAACTCTTTCTTCATGCTGCAGAAAACTGCTCTTAAGACCACACAGAGATTATCAATGAAAGACGAGAGTACATCTCTTCTACAGGTTTCTACATATTTTTTCTTCTCAAATAGGCTGAACTGAGGTTGTTTGCTTCAAGAAAACAATCTTGACCTATGGCAAATTAATACATAAAACAGAAAATTTTATTACAGGATGGCAAAAGATGCACAAACAAACAGATAGGTTTTCTTTTTCCTTACTGTCACAGACGTAAGGTTTGTCCTGGTCGTCCGCATTAACAGTTTCTGACCTTCTGCGAGTTGACCCTCTGCTCTGCAAAGATACACAAGAAACCTTTTCATCATTTATGTGATCCTACAATGAATACATGTTCCAACACTAATTAAACCGCCATAGTTCAGCATAACATGTTGAGCAAAGATGGTAAATATGACCTTGATTTGGAGTCTTGTTTTCTCCTTTACTTGACAAACACATAACCTTTGTGTCAGGGACTTACTTTGCCTCTGTTCCTGTTCTTTCTCTTCGGTGTATCTAGTTCGAAGTCTTCATCATCATGGAAACTGTCTCCATTTTCCTCTGCTTCCAGTACTCTCTGACGAGTGGCAACAGACGTGGGGTTTAAATTTGAGCAACTCAAGGTATGAAGAGGTTTGGAAAGACCCATCCTGGTGAATCACTTTAAGCTATAATCAAAACATGACAAAAATACCTGGATCTCCAGTAATGTCTCTTCTTCCTTACTGATGCTGTTTTTTTTCTCCAGCAGGCTGTCCCCCCTCAGGAGGGCCTCCAAGGCTGTGGCCTCCCCTGGTGGCCCCTCGCGCTTGGGAGCTAGATCTGCTTCTATAAAGGTGGAACAGAAGGAAAGAAAAGATTGGTTTTATAAGTGTCTAATCATTGCAAACCAAAAGTCATAACAATAAAAGTAAAACAGCAGCAATAAGTTAATGTGAGGCTGAGAAAAACATTATGACTTTAATGTCTTATGTTGCAGCATAAAAACCTTTACATGGTGATCAGAATATCGCACAAACTCAGCGTTATTTACTTTGTGCTGTCGTGTGCAGTCAGAGCATCAGTGTGGACACTACAAGTATGCTCTCTATAACAGTAATAAATGGAGTTAGGTAACAATTCACAGGCAGATTTCACATAATAAAAACTAAGATGGAACAGGTGAGCAGTCAGTGGAACACGGCTATGTTTTATTTTTTTGTCCTTTCCAGTCTCCATTATCTCTCCCTCCTTCCCTTGTTCATTTCCGTAGAGATGTACCTGCTGCAGCACTGACTCTCTGTCCTCCCCTTTGAACTAAAACCAGGATGAAAACAAAATGAAAGCAGGGATGTGGTAAGAAAGGCAGAGAGTGAGCCTGGCTATTGAGACGTGAGACACTTATTGAACACAAAGCTGCTGCACCTCAAACTCCCCCCTCCTCTCATTTCTTTGTCTTTTTGTATCAATAACTTTGTATGGGAGCTACCTTTTATGTCTGTTCTTCTGTGGCAACTTTGCATCTGTACACTGAACCCCCCTTTTAGATTTTCTCCTGCATTTCATCTCCCCTCACCTGCCAGTGACTATTCAGAAGCAACCTTCATCACTGAGGTCAAAGGAATCTGAATGCAATGTGACCTTAAACAGGCTCTCCACTAATTTAACCTAGTGTGGTAAGTTAATTTCACTCATTTACTGCCATTAAATGATACCCCCTTTGGCTCTTTAGGACGCTTAGAAAAGTTTGAAAGTATAAATCTGGTCAAGCTGTTATTGGGGTTATCTTAACCTGAAAAGACTAAACAGAAATACTCAAAAGATTGAAAAAAACAGACAGACAAACAGCAAACGAAAGCTGGATGCCTGTGAACTTTGATCCTTTAGATGGTACTGCATCAGAGACAGTAATTCTTCATCAACTAACCCCATGGGCAAGATATTACCTTCATAAACCATTGGCAAGCACAATGATACAGAGTTACATTCACAAATGCTGCTTGGTACTACGGTGTGCACTTACATTAACCATGTCTATATGTTGTGTTGACTTCTCTGGGCTTGGAGGATGGATTATAACACAGTAAAAACATGCAATGTGATCAAACCAATTAGTATTCCAGATTTAAGGGGGGAAAAAAAGACACTGTGTGTTTCATTCCAAAGACAAAGAGGACCATCCAGACTGTAATCAACAACAAGTTCAAAACTCAGGCTCCGAGATGCTGCGAGGATGTATTGGTGCCTATAGCAAAGCTAATTCACACTGCGATGATGGCATCATTAATGCAGAAAAGTTCACTTTTGAATAGCATATATGCTGCCTCCGAGGTGACATCTTTATCCATGGACGGCCAGGCTTTTTTCAACAAGAGAATGCAAAACCACATTCTGCACATATTACACAGGGATGGCTAAGGAGGACGAGGGTACTGGTACTGAACTTGCACGCCTGCAGTCCTAATTTATCTCCATCAGAGAAGGAGTTGAGGATCCTGAATGGAAAAATTTAATGACAACCCCAAGCCGTTGCACACATTAAAGGTGTGATTTCTGGATAAATGGGACAAAATGACACCTGAAATATCATTCCTTTATATCCTCAATGCCAGAACTTTACTTTAGCTTAGCTTTTCTGTCCCAACTTTTTAAAAAAAACTTTTACAAGCCTTTAATGCAGAAATGAATGGATATGAACTAATTAGATTAAGTTGATGAGAAAAAAATATGAAATATCTTGACTTTATACTGTCTGCGATGGAATACTGCATTTAGTTTTTATCAGTATTTTTTATATTGCTCCATATAAACTCTTTCAAATCCAGTTGTGTTGTTGACATGATGAAAATTAACATTGTTAAGATGACATATTCTATGAAAAGTTTATTTTCATTATTATATGACACAATTTTCCAGTCTAATGAAAAAAACACAAAGAATTATTCTGTTGTCTCAAAGTAAACCTCTGACAGATTCTCTGTGTATACCGACAAACCCATACAGAATTTTCTTTATTTGAAAAGCATTCAAAAATAAAAAAAAAGTATTTGCAAAAGCCCAAGAGAAGAGGATTCAGATTCCTCTGTCGAGTTATATTTGGGACAAGCTGCATGATTTGATGCCATATCTGAAAGACAAAACTTCTCTTTTACTCCATCTCTAAACCTTTACAGTTTTACCTGCCTTAGCTACACTCTGTCACCATTTTTCTTTCCAGTGAGTTGCTGTGGTTAGTTACTCAGTTGCAGCTCTTGTCATTTTTTTTTTTTTTTCTTGAGAAGGACTCCCTGTCCTCTGCTTAAAAAGAAATCATTCTTTGCGGAAAGTTCTGGAGTGTTATATTGCGTCTGGAAGACAGCAAGGGGAAAACAATGGATCAGAAAAGCAGAAACAAAGACTTGCCTTTATTTCTCCCCCTTATCAGGTTCCTGGAGCATTCCATTGCTAAAATCCCCTATAACACACAAACTGTATGCATGCGTGGATGCACACTCACATAATAAGGTACACACTGCCACCTCATAAGACTCACTTACACTGTAATGCCTCATGGACAAATGATTATAGAGGCCCAGTTAGGGTGTACTTCTGTGCTGTAGTGGGGAGCAAGAGTCATGTGTGGGGGTGTTTGTGTGTGTGCACATGTGTGCGTGTGTGTCTACAGCCACAAAACAGTGAGAGGGGGCATTGATTCGAGAGACAGAATGAACCTGGAGACCTGGTGAGAGAGAGACTAACCAGAGCCAGATGGTCAGATAGCATTAATGCAACAAGATCTGTGCAGCTACACAACACCACCAAGAGCAAAACTAAAACACACATTTGTATTCATGTGAAAGTAGTCTGCAATAGTAAAGGGATGAATCAGTTGAAATGGCTTTTACTGTGAATGTGTTGCTTGGCTGTACGTATGTGTGTGTGTTGTTTGTCTTACCTAGTCGAAGCTCACACAGGCGTAGCTGGGGATCCAGGGGAGGGTGGAGTCGCCTCTTCTTTCTCCAGCAACGAGCAGGGTAGGTATACATCTGTCCTGCTGCTTGGCCTGGACAAACACATACACACGTAATGTATTCAGATGCACATACAGAGACATTCAGGAACACGGGAAGAATTTTAACAACCACTGGCAAGCTCACCATTTTAACAAACATCATATTGAGTCCCCCCTGCACACACACAGATATATACACACACACACACACACAGAAATACACACAGAGGCCCATCTTGTGCAACACTTAATATGTCCTGATTTCAAAAGTGCTCAGGCTAATGGTCCATATCCTCAGATAAAGCCTGCTTTCTTGGTCAGACTTCAAAGGTATTTTCATATTGAATTTTTGGTCTTGTCATTTTCATGTCTTGTTTGCATGTCAATTGAATTCCAATGAAAAAAAAAAAAAAAAGTTGAAAAGAGCCGGTAAAATATGCTTCACTTTATTGAACTTAATGAATATTGCGGTCTCCCTGCCTTTAATCATTTTTCACCATTAGCTTGGCAGTAGACAGAGATGAAGGGAAGAGGTTTCTATGGCTGCACTGAACTGAGAAGAAAAAATCTAGAGAAGGAGGGGGAAAAAGAAATCCAGAATAAATGCATATAATGTGAGTTAGGTCTGCCACAAAGTATAGGGTGTGGCCTGAAGGGCTTTGCATACAAGATGGAGCGCAGGCTATTTGTGTCCAGCTCTCAGTAAGAAGCAGATTGTTCCCTTCGGCTGTACAGAGGAACCACATGTGCATAATGCATCCTGACTGCTTGCTGCAAGATAAATCTGTGAGTGGTAACTCCAAAATAAGATGGTTTGATTTCTTTTATCGAAGAAAGGGATCAACAATTACACTTATCATATGCATGCATTGGTTCAATATTTGTAGAAATATACTTATTTACTATTCTTGCAAAAAAGTTTCTCATGTCTCCACAGTGAATGGTCTGTTTCAGCTGTAGCTTAGCTTAGCTTAGCTTAAGGATGGAAGCAGTGGTAAACAAATAAAGTAAACCTGCTATGGTTATAGGTTAGAAAATGTTGATGAATTGGCACTTCCAAAGCTGGTCCATTAACATAGCGTATCTCACACTGGCTTCTAGGAGTTTACACTGATTTCTTGGCAAATTCATGGAAACAACATCCTCCAAGGACTGTTTGATTCAAGCCAAAAAATACCAGCACTTCTACTGCAAATCTTATTTTTTTTATACTTTTTTGCACCTGTAAAACCAACAAGATATGCTGCACCACTTACTGTGTTTTAGACACTGAGGGACAAGAAGTATTGAGCCAAGGAACTGATTGGCCTTCTTATTTTACAGTCCTGAAAATCATCCTTTTCTGTCCTATGTCACTATATCCCAGTTCAAGTCATCCCCGTCTTCACTAACAATGATGAAATAACTCAGGTGAATATAAATCTGGTCAGACCAGGCCTGATAAAATCTATAACCTGATAAGGCTAGCTCCGGTGAGGCCACTTTCAGTTACCGCAGGTCTTGGGAACATGTCGTCTGCAGACTTCAGTTTCATCACTTATCCACATTCAAAAGCAAACTCAAGAGTATTAAATGGCTTTCATTCATGCACTGGAGACTTGAGATGTTCTGGAGTAATGGAGTGTGAGACTGCAAATTTCCGCAATATTTACTCCGGAGTTCTTGCCGAGATTTTTCCATCCAGTGCCCTGATAAAATCCTAACATCAGCTGGTAAGATGCGCAAATGTAGCTGCAAATATTCCAGAGCGTTTTGTTGCTATTGGGTGAGTTGAGTGAGTGTGCGTTGCTGGTTAGAGTTGCTGCTTCTTATTTTCTTTTTCTACTGACTCGTTTGTTGCTTTCCACTTGCTCCTCGCTATTGTTTTTACACTCAGATATATGCGGTATTGATATCAACACAATGGTCATCAAGACACCACATCCACCATTTTGTACGTGTTGCAAAGAAAACACATTGATGTACTTTCTACATCGGAAACGTCTACTGCTGTGAATTGCAATCCCGTAAGAAGACGGGCCCGAAGTGTCTGCACGTTCTCCTGAATATTTCCCGTGTTTATTTGTGTAAAAGGCTTTAATCTCTTGAACCAAACATTAATGACTGTGTGTAAATGTATGTGTTTTTTTCCGTTTTTAACTTGTAGCTTCTTTTAGTGTTTGCTGCATATTGGGGGTTTCACCGTGTTAATGAAACAGTGTAGCATTTGTAGGCAGTTATTTCTGCCCTTGCGGTGTTTCTCACCTGGCCGTCGGTGGCGCTTTTCCATCCAGATGTAGCAGTTGTTCTGTGCCACGCCAGTTTGCGAGTCCAAGAAGGGCATACGGACGCTGCGCTCAGCACAGAGGCGGGCATTGTAGCTGCGGCAGTGCTCAATGGCCTCCTTATAGAACTGGTCACCAAGCCTGAATGCAGATAAACAGAGTAACAACGTCTCAGACAGTCAGAGAAAATGGCATGTAAACAGCCATAGAGACAGACTAGAAGAGAAGATTTAAGCAAAAAACTTTCATTTGCTTCTACAACAGTCAGTCAACATCTGTAGTAAATACAAAAAGCATTTCTTTGTGGAAATATAGTTCCCCACAACATTATAGTTTTACTTCTGATATCAATTCAAGCAGTAAAGCATACTGCTTTAATTTCGGCCTTTTATGCGATGAGTCACAACTCCTGCACAAGTCCTATCATCTGGATGCAAGCAACACTTTTGGATGGCAATATCGTGTGCTGCACTGTAAAATGTAACATTGGTTTTAATAGAATCCATCTAGTGGCTATAACTTAATTTTAACCTAGTTGTTAGTATTACTAATCTTAAATAAGTTCTGTGAACTCAGGAGGGCAAAATGTTTTAAAAAAAAATGTAATTAAGTTGAACCAATTTAATTGATTTAAGTTGAGAAGGAATGGTGATGGTATTAGTCAGCTGCTGCACCATAACAGAGAAGTCAATTGTCTGATACTAGGGTGAGCTGATGCCCCGCCCCCTAGCGTCATATTGCAAAACAAGTCAAATTTTGAGTTCATCAATTATTTTAAGTTAAATGAACTTGAAATTAAATGTTTTCTGAAGCATTTCTTCTAAGTTATGTGAAATTAATCAAAATAAGTTTCTTCCACAACCTCATGAACTTCCAGTAAAATCAAACTAATCAAGTTCAGAAAATTTCTACAAACTAAAAACGTTCTACTTGATTCTACTCAAGTCATTCAAGTTGACTAAACTTAATTTTTTTAAGGCAGCAAGTTTGCATATTTTTTTAAGTAGCCAGAACTAGTTAGAATTTACAGTGTGGTAGGCTTATGATTTACTAAAACTGGGAAATCAAAAACAAGTGAGCACTTGGTATTTTAAACACTGGCTTTGCCACATCCATCAAATGCAATTCGAAGGCAACTGAGCTAAAAAAAAGTCAATACGAGCTGAGTTAATGAGAAAGAATTTATAGGAAATGATGATAAACCATAACAGCAGAGGAAATGCTTCACCTTGTCAAAGTGATAGATGACTAAGTGTGCCAGATCGAAGTCCACATAACAGATGGGTTTTGCACACTATCGACGAACAAGAGAGCATAAATCAAGATGAGAGCCATTATTAAGCTCCAAAGTCTAAGACTAGAGACATCATTCATATGAGGATCAAACTGAGATTAACTCACTTTTGCAAAAGTCAAGAAATAAAAGAAAAAAAAACTATGACTCATACATTGTTTAAACTTTGCTGTTTGAGTCTTGTGTAGAAGAATTTCTCCACTTGTCCTCAACTAGACCGAAGAGTCAGTCCTGCTGGAGGTACAGCATATCCAACCTTTGTGTAAGGGACTTATGTTTCTTGTTTATGTGCATGCATGTTTATCTGCCTGACCATCACCCATCTTCCTCTGACAGGCAGACCTGAAATGGGCAATCTCTGGATACTCTACTCAGATATGTTAAGAATGCCAAGCAGGACTAGAGACCAGGACTCTGGTCATGATGAATCTCATAAAGAGGTTCAGCGTGAGAATGTGGAGAAGAGGGTGGCAAGAGAAAGAAAAGGGGTTGATGTGACAGGAGTGATCCAGGTACTAAAGGTGTGGATACTGCAGAATCAGGGGGGGATTACATCACGGAATCGGTATGAGGAGAAAAGAAAAAGAGGAAATATTCATATAAATAAAATGAGGGAAAATTGAAACACCGGATTTATGGAAAACAGACAAAGAGCCACATCATAGCATCTTCTTTACATTAGTAAAATGTGAATTTCCATTTAACTCTGGCTACAGAGGCATCTGGACAAAGATCAGAGATTAACAGGAACCTTTTCTTTTCCACTTTTGGATAGTTCATGAGCAGGGGCTCAAAAGTAGGAATGAGAAGAGGAAAACAGATCAGGTAATAAATAATAAATCATATTTCACAGACTGAACCAGGGGCCACATGCATATGTGTTGCATACATGCAAAATATATATGCATGCTTTTTCCTCCTCATAACCTGTTATGTATAAAGAATTTACAAATATTATGCAGTGAAAATGTGCAAGAGACTAAGCACAGAGGCGTTCTCAGAGAAACTGAAGCTTGTCATGGTTAATTTAGGTTGTTTAATTTTTAACCAGAATATATGATGAGCGATTTTTGTTCACTTCTAATCTTTATTTGTACTAAAACACTCCTATTCTACCATGGCTATTTTAAATAACTGCAGATCACACATGACCACTGTAGATGACCTTGTTAATGAGGCTTTAAAAAGTGAAGCAGTATTTATATATTTTTCACATTTTCTGGCTTAAGAAAGGTTTATGTGCTCCTTTAAGTTTCCAAAGATTTCATAAGAAAAGAGCATGCCATGCTCCATCGCCACTATACAGCGAGGCTTTCCCTTCATCCATTGCAGATAGAGCAGGAATTGCTAGTACTCGATGCCTCTTGTAAAGTGTTTACTCTCGTTATTAATCTAGCCACACAATAACAGAGTATGTTGTTCCTAACGAACCGTATTATCTGTGGAAGTGGACCTGGGCTCGTTTAAAGCGGATCAAACAGTGCTAGTGTGAATGTGACGTTAGTGTTTATTTTTGCCTATTTGATTGTGCAGCAAAAAGTATTCTAATATGCAACTAACTAAAATAGTGCCTGACCAAAAAAATGTGAGTAGAAATCATGTTTGTGCATTTGTGCACGAGATTGAGTTTTATTAAAGAAAACAATATGTATGTGCCACTTTATAAATCTTGCTGAGAAGTACATATGCACATCTCTGCCTTTGTGCACACAGAACACAGAATATAACATTGGGTGAATGTTTTTGAAAGATCCATCACCAAGCAGGTGGAGTTTTAGTTAGACCCACTCAAGAACTTTATGGAAATGTGAACACTTCTCATCATGCTCTTTCTGACAGTTTCTGGCTTTCTTCAGTTCTCCTCTATTTTAATTCATAAACACAAAAAGATAAACTCAAAAGAAACTTACTTTTATACAGAAGGACCAAGGCCTTTCTGTGTGGAGTTTGCATGTTCTCCCCATGCATGCATTGGTTCTCTCTGGGCACTCCGACTTGCATGTTATATTAACTGGTGATTCTAAATTCTCCCCTGGAGTTGGTGCGAGTGTTTGTCTCTGTTTAGGCCTTGCGATGGACTGTCTGCCTGTCCAGGGCATACCCTTCCCCAATGGATAGTTTCATTACAATTTATCAACCAACAGATAAACTGGTTAGGTTCTCAGCACTAATTGGGGACACTATGATAATTCTTTTTTCACGTCAGCGAGTATTGCCCACATTTACTCTCTGGCTACTGACACAGCTAACAACTATTTGAGCTGATTGAGAAGAATGCAATTACAGTTGATGCCCATTGGGTTGTTGCTATCTGCATGATTTATCATCTTGCAGACTGCATCTAATTTTAGCATGGTGCATGGGTCTTGTGTAATAAGAAAACTTCAAGTTGCACAACCTTATGCAGCCTTCAAACCTCTCAAACTTTAACCACTAGATGGAGCGACCCTTTAAGGGTTTTTATACACCAAACTGAGGCTAAGAACCAGCGGTGATGAGAGGACACCTTGCTGTATCTCCTCCCATCATGATGTTCTGGGCTCAGAAAGGGCATTTGAAAGCAGCACAAAAACCATGTCCAGCTCCCTGGTAGGATGTTTTAATCTATGCCTAGGCAAGAAGACATAACCCTCTATTTTATTTAACAGGGTAAACTTAAAAGATGCTGTAAACAAAAACATAAACAAAGTCTGTTTGCTTTGTATCACACTGTTGTCATTTGAGTGACACTTAGTTTGGCCAAGAGCTTGTGGAAGACAATAGGAGGAGGCAGAGAATTTTAGATGGCAGATGCAATACATTTCTCTCATACATGTCTGCACATTAATAATCAGAACCACAGACATAAAGTTAATGGCATATGTACATCACAAAACACGAGAGATTCGATCAAAGTTGCATTAAAGGTGCAGTGATTGGACAAAGTTGCAAGGCCGTGCAGAATTTGCAAAGATTGGCTGAATTCCCATTTACAGTTGTGATTCCAACATTGCTGATTCCTGGAGGGAACAGAAACTATGTCAACACCACTTCAACTACATATCCTCAAACTGTACATGAACTTCTACTGATAAAAAAAGTGGGGGAAAAATGGGTGAAATCACTAACAGACCGATTCTTAGGCATTGATGAATTTTTTGGGCACTAAAGGCTTTAAGGACCTTATACACCAAGTAGACAAGTGGTCATCCAGACCGTCTGGAACATCCATGAACGTCTATCTCTTGTTTGGGTGAATAAGAGGCGGTGAATGATTTACTACTACAGAGTGTAAAAGTCAGCAAGAAAAGAACAAAAAAATTAAGTGGCTCTCCCCTTCAGTAGCTCAGTGGCTGGACTTAAATACAGTTGGTGGTTAGCTGAAGTTTTTGTCAGAGAGAACCTACAGAAATGAGGAATGCAGCTGGTGCTTTTGGTAACACATGTTTATACAGTACGAGACCAGCAGTCACAGTGATCCAGTCGAAGCCAAATCTCCAGAAGAGACTTCCTGTCACATAACTCACATTCCCAGAGGTAGAATGTTATCTCTGCTGTCACTATTTGTTGCCTGAACTGAAGTATGTGTGTGGCCTTGCAGGCGTTTCTCCTCATCTCTCCAGCCCCGTTTTTTTCATGGCACTCTGGTTGTATGTTTCTGTCCCATTTTCGACAACAAAGCATCTGTACAACCTCTGCGGGCAGCTTTGCAAACACTTACATAAGTGTGCTGCTGTGCATTTGTCTGTGTGGTACATTCATAATGCGAGTAAAGAGACAAATATGTGCATGTCTCTCTGACCATCTGTGTGTGTATGCATGTACTGTGTGTCCTGAGGCATCCTCCCAACCCCCTCAAACCTGATTTGGAGATTGTACCATGTTTGTGCCCATTAGTTAAATGTATGGTTGACGATAGTGATGGACCTTATGTAAGTGGAGTGTTGCATGTCAGGGAGGACATTACTCTTGGAGGACAGCTTCCTGGATACTGATGGAATCTGCAGTTGTGTGTTTTTGTGTCTGTGTGTACCAAAGTGATCAACTCAGTTGTTCCCATACTTGCACAGTGGAGCTTTGTGTGTGACGTTCAACCTTATCATTGCCAAGCAGAGAGTCTACGATGGACAGAGCACCATTTCATCAGCTCGAGCCAATGTTTTTACGGGTCAGTGTTTCTAGGTACAAGTTCACAGAGAGAAGAAAAGAGGAGAACTGGACCATTTCTGCATTTCTGCCTTGTTTTTCGTTCTGTTGGATATCAAAACCTACTACACTCACAAGCCCCCATGAAACATTTATCACAACCAAAAAAAAAAAAATGACATTGTCCAACATTTGAAAGGTTAATTTGATTTGTATTGAAGCTCTACAGAAGAACTTACAGGTCATAATGAATATTCAAACGTATACTTGTGCCTTAGCCGTGGGGAACAGAGGCTCCATTAATCAGCCGCAGTGTTTGGATGTCTGCTGTCATTCCTCTCCATCAATCTTACGTTCATCTATCACTGTCAGTCTGAGTGCATGTATCCCTCAGTTAACTCTACTATTCCTCTTGACTGAATAGAATTATCAGTCTGTAAAAGAAGTAATCAGTGGTGAACTAAATCAATGTAATTTCCTACATTTGTATTAACTTCTCAACACTTACCTATTTCTGGGAGATTAAAACAAAACCTTCCTGGGATGTTTTTTTTTTTTTTTAATACACTGTTTATAACCTAACATATGAATGCAGCCCACCTGATAATGGTGATAATGGGTTTCTTTGGCTGATTGGGATTTTTAAGGTGTAATAAACTTACATAACATTAAATTTATATTGAAAAGGGGGAAAAAATAATGGGATCATTGTTTACTTTCCAGCAATGGGTTTTACAAACTACTTATAAAATGTATTTTGGAAAACAACAAACCCTTTCCTTGAGGCAATGCAGACTTTTTTAATCTGTTATAAGCTGATAAACACTCAATATGTGACAGTTTCATTAAATGCCATAAGACATCTTCCTCTGTGGGGTCATTTATCTGTCCACGAGCAGGAAAATAATGAGAAATTTCTGCACCAGGACACAAATCGACAGATAAAGGTTCGTGACAGTCTCATGAATTTCCATGAGGCTGCACCGGACATACAGATATAGGCCAGTATCAACCTCTGATATAAATATCAGCCAGCTGCACATTCTTCTATTTGCAAAAAGTTGCTCTGTACAAATACTTAGTCACCTAATAAAGAAACCTTTCAAGGTAGCAAAACTAAATTTTACAAATGAGCTGATGAAAGACAGTTTAACATATTTTGGAGCTGCAGTCGTTTGTATTCAGACCACTGACCATGCAGAAAGAGAATACTGTAGCTCTAGGCAGCATCTAGCCCTAGACTTTCTAAAGTCTGTGAATATGTCCACTACAGCATTTACACATTGTGATAATGTTGAGGAACAAAGGAAGTTAACCACAAACTGTAAAAAAAGAAAGAAAGAAGAAAAAGTGGTGTGATTAAGTCCAGTTGCAGCTATGAATAAGAAAGGGGCCTCAGAGGAAACAGAGGGCAGGGCGACCGCTTGTGGATACTGATAGTCGTCTTTGTAGCACTTTGTAGAAGGAGCAGCGGGTGCAGCAGAGAAGGGGGGCTGAACGAAGGAGAGGAGGAGGGGCCGTTAAGGTAGGAAGGCAGGGGGGTGTGGTGGTGAAAGGGGTCCGACATGTCCTGCGGCACACGTGTTCCCTTTCAATCCCTGTCACACTCATTTTCTCTCAAACGCAGGGATGTGTGTATGCCCGAGCACACTCATACACACTGGCTCATGTGAAAACAGACACACAAAGAGACTAAAAGGGAACGGTGCAGAACGAAAGTGGAGAGGGGGTGGTGGGTGGACAGCTGAAGAGGAAAGGGTGTTGCAGAGGGGAAACCCAGATTCAGATGAACTTGCTGTTGTTTGGGCCGGTTTGGCCATGGATCGGGTAAGGGGAGTTGGAGAGAGGCAGTAGAAACATGTCTGCTGCATAAAAGCCACTGTTTTATAAGTGAAGAATACCACACCATACATCTGAAAGAGACCATACATACCCTGCACACGAGTATAAATCTCTCACATAAGCATGAGGGGAGAAAAAAATGTGCCACTTCCATGTGCAGAATAGGGGGAAAAAGAGTAATTACTACACAGAGCTTTCTATTAAAAAAAGTTTCTGGCCATTCACTTCCTCAGGGCTGGAAATCATTCCCGGACATTCCCTTTCCCTGAGCTTGGTTAGACAAAGGCCAGGATTTGCCCCTGTGTGAAGGGTGCAGTATAAATGTATGCAATAGGCCTAAATGCAGCCAGACAGACACCCCCCACCACTTCCATCATTCACTCCTGCTCCTGCAAACTTGGGGGAGGGGCGCACGGCTGCACATGTATGCAACAAACACGGACAATCCCAAATACACGAACAACCCCCCACCACCACCACCTCCTGATCTCTTTTATATCAAAGCCCTCATCCTCTCAATCTTTGTGCAAACAGAAGCAAACCTCTTCCCACCTGAGCTTGTCCTTTCATCACAAATCTGAATCTAATCATGAGAGCGCAGCAGGACATGTAATAAGCACATCTCTGCATATGAATTACAATGCTTATTTAAATACTTCTCGTCAGCTCCTCATTACATCCCATTCATGTGCTGCTTCCCAGGTTTCCATCACAAAAGCATCTTTGTTAAAAAAAAAAAAAGAGTTTAAATAAATAAGAAAATATGCACAGCTAACAACATGACTGAGTCTACAAAGCCAGACATATTTACTGCCAGGTGCTGATGGTTATAATTCATCTTTCAGAGGAGAGCGGACTGGATTGTTACCATGTCCTCTTTGAGTGTGCATGATTTACCAGCCACATCCTGCAGACAGATGAGCATTTGGATCTATTGTTTCTAACAGGCAAAAGTAAATCACATTACTTGCTCATACATTCCCACACAAACATCTCACACACAGTTTGCGTTGTGATTTTCTCTCATGCTTATATGTCTGTTTCCATAAACGGACATACATTGTATTTCCTTTGATGTGCAGACACATGTCCACTGTTTCTCTTTTTTACAGATATTAAATCGGGGTGTGCTTCATGTGAAGGGCAGATGGGACTCCCTCCCTCTATGCCTCCCTCTGCCCCAGCATCAGTCCCTGTTTCTTAATATGTACCTCTTTTAACAGATGGATCCAGAAAAATACAGAGCTGCTCTTAATCTCCTGCTCTACATGCACAACTAAAAACACACAAAAGCAAATGCATACACTGTCTAGGTCCTAATCTGTTTTGATTAAATACAACAGCTTAAAGCATTTTTTTTTCTATGCAAGTCCTGGGTTTACAGTAAGTTCTTGTTATAAACAAAGAGCTCAACAAAACAAGAACATCATGAAGACACTTTGCCCTCCATTTCTATGAAAAAGAAATCCCATAAAGCAGTTGTCCTCTAATAGCTTTAAAAGAAATTATGCTATGGGTAAATGGACATAGTAGGTAAACATTTTTACATGATAGAATCAAATAAATTGAAAATAAAGTGTCTGCATTCCAGACAAAAGCCCGTAATGATTCAAACGTTTGATAAAGCCGATTGCACAATACATTTTGGCCAAACTGTCAAATTCTCGGCACATCCCACATGACAAGCTGTCAGACTGCAGAAATAACAAACATGCCTGTAATTATATAGACTGACATAAAAGTTGGATAGATTTAGTTTCTGGAATATGATAAGAACATTTTTTTACACTTAAATTCCAGCTTTTTATTTTTTTCAAAAGCTCAACGTTGCAGGTTTATTCTACATGCATATTGGAGAATTTGGTCAGCACTGTACGCATGTATTTGACAGGATAAACAACAACAACAACAACAACAACAAAAGTCGCTCATAAGCGCCCGTGTGCAACAGCACGAGCTTTGCAACATGAGTTGCATGAAAATTTTGACGCAATTTGCGCTGACAAGGAGTCAAACTCTTATTAAAACGTCTCTGAGCAACTTGGTAGGTAAAACCAGGAGGATGTTTTGCGTGCAAGCTGCTGGTGGTTTTTACTACCTACACGTTGTGCATCAGTGCATATATTTTTGGCTATTTTTGCGTGACCCACCAAGTAGGTGACGATACCTGAAGACACGGAGACTGCCTTAGTGCCCGATAAATGTGCATTTATTAGACTTATTAGGACAGAAAGAAAACATACATAAATCGCCGCCCCCTTGATGAGTTCAAACGATGTGGCGATTCAATAAAAAAAATAAAATAAAATAAATAAATTTACTTACGATTTCAGTGGATTATGAATGACTGTCGCCATCTTTCTGCAGGACTGTAACGCAATATTCCAAATCTCTGTGTAGTTTGGGACCCTTATGAAGAAAGAAGAAGAAAAAAAAACAGCCAATGCTGTCCACTCCACTGTGCTCCCCTACCAATACAACACCAGAATCAAGACATTAGGCGTGGCTTCAGGGAAATATGTCAACAGACGGACCCCACACTGGAATCATGCCACAATAAAGTTGATTTAATTTCATTTCTCTCAAAACGACCGGATTGAAACAATGTGATCACAACAGAGGGCTTTAAATCCTTTATCTTTTGCAACATTGATTGTTTTTAAGTTACACCAACCTAAAATGTATCATGTTGTTATTTATAATATTCAATGAAAGCATCTAAAACAAGATGTCAGGTTTATGACGTACGTATAATAAAAGGGATTTCATTGTTTTGTGTTTTAGCAAGCATCCATTAATTCAACTAAGTTGAAATGAATAAAATTTCTTACGGTACACATTCGCTGCATTTGTTGTCCCTCGGAAATGCGAACCCGAAATATGAAATCGCCTTATTTCCGGCCATTGCTCGCGTCACTTGCAAAGTCCAGCGAAACACGGCTGCCTCCAGTTTTGCTTTATTATTTTCCTCTTTACAGTAAGCGCTTATTGTCAGCCATGTGATGCATTTATTGAAAAAAACAGAAGATGTATGTATGTGTTCATTTTCATGTTTAGCAAAAGAAAGATTTTATGTTTACAGTGCTAATTACTCCCCTTTTGCGGGGCGGGGGGTGGGGTTTGAAGTAGGGTCTAAAAGAACAAGAAAATCCTAACTTCTTGAGTTTTCTCTTTCATTTCTGCTGTTCTTATCGGAAATGCCAAAGCTCCCAGTAGCAGAATAGTTCAGCAATGATTGATAAGATATTAACCAATAAACATCTTAAACGTCAGAGGCTTGTTTTGGAAATTGACCAATGAATGTAAAAAAAAGGCGGGAGGATTTAGAATAAGCTGCATTTAACGACAACTGGGAATACCGAAAATTTCAGCGGTTAGTTTTCCTTCCCGATCCCTCGAGAAAAGTGTTTTTACCCCAAGCTTTCACATCTACTTATAAAAATAATCTTTTTAAGAATAATATTCTACCTGTATAAATGAATCTCCATCGATATCTTCCACATCTACGTGATTTGCCAAAAGGGAAGCTTACCAAGTAAACCCAAATATATTTCTTCCATTGCTCCATTATCTGATTAAACATAAGAAAATCAAAATGGCCCCCTTTTCCTTCCGTCTGCCTCCTACTACATAACTACATGATTAGTTTCAGTTGTTTGTCCAAGCAACAAAGCACACCAGGAGGCAGCGATGTTTTCCCCAAATTTTGTGAATCGAAAGCTAATATTTCTATTTCCGAGGTTCTTCTAACGTTTCATTTTAGTGACACGGGTCAGGGCTCTTCATTAGTCGTTAGTATCAGTGTATTGAGAAATAATATCCTTATCTAATTAAACTACATTTATTGCCCTATTAACGCCATTTGTTGAATTGCTCGTATAGAACATGCCGTGTCAACAGGAAACATGTTTAGATAGATGTTTAGCTAACATTGCTAACTTTGCTAACAAGTAAACACGTTGCATCTCGTAGCCTCTCGCGCAGGAGTAAATGAAAGACAACGTGGTATGACAAGACCGAGTTTGAGATTCAAGGAAAAGGGATGAAGAAGTGGAATTGGCGAGAAAGTCGACGACCGCACAAGCGACCGGGTGCTGGTCGTCGCCATGGATGGTACAGAGGCAACCGGCAGATGGCACGCGACGAACAGCGGTAGTCATGTTAAATGGGCTATGGACATCATACACAGACTCAAAAATACATCTGTTCCTTAGTTTACTGATATTTTATGTATTTTCTGTTTTACAGGTATGGACATAATGATGCTGGACCATCATACAGAGCACCCCTGTGGAGACATGAGAGTCCATCTGCTCCTGCTTCTTTGCCCCAACCTTCATCATCTGCCTCAACATCCAGCAATACAGCACCAGGTTTGTGCTTTACTCGAACCTTCTTTCAGGGACTTTTTGCACTCAAAGGTGTCAAATCATGAACAGAACCACACATATGATCACCTGACGGCTCCAGAACAGAAATACTTTAGCCTAATGCAAGTGTTTAAATGGAATATTCCTGCCACGTACTTTGCAGATCAAATAAGAGAAATTTGAATAAATTAATTTTCTTTTGCCAGAGCTGCCGGGTTTTTACTTCGACCCTGAGAAAAACCGCTACTTCCGCCTACTGCCAGGACACAACAACTGTAATCCACTGACCAGAGAGCAGCTGAAAGAGAAAGAAAGGGAGAAACAGAGACACAAGATGCTGGCTGAGGATGAAAAGCCAAGAAAAGTCAGTTTTGGTTGTTGTACTTTCAGATTTAGGCCACATACATATTGCATTTAATTAAGGACCCTTTGTCTTAAACATACATACATATTTAATGCTTATGAAATGATGGGGTATCCTTTTGTTTTACAGAAAGCACCAAGAGCAGGATTAAACACGTCAATGCTTCTGCAGAAAAGACACACAGGCCTGCTACCTGAGAACTCCTATTGCAGGTATTGGATTGTTGCTGGGTACACAAGCGTAGCAGGGGATGTTTGTTTTGTATCCCACAGCTGTAATGCATTACAGGAAACAACCCTGGTGAAACAAAGACCAACTTCTAAGCTAATCAGTTCTGTATGTGTAGAGTGAGTTTTTCTATGAAGCTTTGTGGGCCACTAATTATGATGTTAATCAATTTTGACGTGGGATTGTAAATTTTGAAGAAAACAAAACTACAAGTTGTCATAATATCCCCAATTTATTTATAAACCCATAAAATGATTGTGTGTAAATTGAAAAACTAAACAAATAAGTATGCAGGCTTATAAATATGTCATTTATTGCGGTGTTGGTGATTTACATGGTATCCAGGCTCATACACGAAGTGAAGGTCAGTGGAATGAGACGCCACAAACTGGAGATCCAGAGCACAGACAACAGCAGCCCAAACACGGACAACTTTAGACTCATAGTGGTGAGACGACACACACACATGCAAACACCCTGGAGCTAAAACATCACTTCATTGCATAGATAGTCCTTTGTGCATGACTTGTTATGTCTTAATCCTCTTATTTCCTTGTCTTTCTCAGGGGGATTCTGCGTGTGAGCGAGTGTTCACAGTCAACGACGTCTCTCACGGCGGCTGCAAGTATGGCATCATGAACTTCAGCAGCAGCAGCCTGGGCTCTCTGTCTGTGGAAATGTGTGATAACCTCTACTTCACCAACCGCAAGGTGGGAGTGTTTCATCGGAGCAGAGACGCCTCATTTAAATCTGACATGTCGATTCCTCCCGAATCCTTGTGAAAACCTATTCTGGAGAACACTTTATAATAAACCTTTGAAAATCTGTTTGGTTACTTGTTTTGATATTAATGACTCTGCTCTGACTAAATGTGTTTCAGGTGAATTCCATCTGCTGGGCCTCAGTCAACTACCCAGATTCTCATGTTTTGTATCCTTGCACAGCTCTTTGTCAGTTCGCTTGGTTTACAGCTCATATGCTCACTCTGAATTATGACGTGTCCTCGCGGTTATATTTCCTGTTATTAAGCAAAGACGGGATGTCTCAGACGGTAAAGCATACTGTCATTAGAAGAATAATTCCTCAACTCTGTCAGGCTTATTCCGTGAGATACAGCAGATCTTTTGCTATGAAATTGTCACATAAAAACACTCCTAATTTTTTAACATAGCTGGAGTTTTCCTTGACTGAACCCACTTATTAGGCTGTGTCTGGTGGGAGCAGCGGACACCCCCGGGTGCGTCAGCTTACTACCCGCTTCCCTCTTCAGCAACTCTAATCCAGGTTTGTTAGGCATCTTGCACAATTGAATTTGGTTCATCATAGCCATCCCTACAGGCACATCCTGTCATTATTGTAAAATACACAGTATGTTTTCAATAAATATTTTCAATGTAATCCTAGAATCTTTTGGAATTCATTTCAAATGGTTTTTGTTTGGGAATGTGTTTTTTTTAAGTCAGTTTTTCGGGAACAAATTAGATTGTTTTAAGCTCATGGCCCCATCCGGGGATTCAAAAATGCTTATTTATATATGTGCAGACAGATAGTAATCTCCCCTCATCTCTCACTTTTTCTTCAGATCAGCCTGGGATGTTGTGCAGCTTTAAAATATCCACAGCTTGGTCTTGCGCTTGGTGCCTCAATCCACAGTTTGACAAGACTTTCAGCACCGGTGAGTCGCGCAGTCATTATTTTTCTTGCACCTCATCAGATAGATTATCAACGGTCTCTGTAGATGCAGAAAGTGTTTAGCTTTAGCTGTGTGGTTATGTAACCATCGTGGTTGAAAACAGGAAAACATTTAGAGAAAGCTCGATGACAGGTCAGTAATGAGCACAATGACATGACAGCTGGTCGTACGTGGGATTGCAGGCTTGTCTCGTCGGGTCATTGTGAAAGATGCAGAGACGGGACGGACACAGACGTACAGCGTTGGCAGCGACGTCTTGGCTCAGCAGTTTGCCCTCAGGGTGAGTCTTCTGTTACTTCAAGTTATGAAAGGATGTTTAAGATCACTGGTTTTATTTTTATGTGCATTTTACCGTGCGCACTGTTGTCATGTGACTTACAATAGCAGCAAGAAATAAAAATACCTTCATGTCCCCAGGTTCCTGTCCTGTTTAATGGATGCAGATCAGGGGAGATTTTCAGCATCGACCTCCGGCAGCGCGGCCGCAGGGACCACAGCTGGAAGGCCAATCGCTTCCATCAGGAATCAGCCATCACCTCAGTGCGAGTCCTGCAGGACGAGAACTACCTGCTAGCTGCTGACATGCTGGGCCAGGTCAGATTACTGACTTCAAATGTGTCCTCTTCTTATACTGTTGTTGGCATTTTAGGTTCCTGTAAAAGCAGCAGGTTTTAAACTACTATGTCACCTGTGATGAGGATGATGTCTCCCATCGCATCGGAGTGCTCATTTATTTTTAATAATCAAGCTGTCAAAAGTGGTGAGAAAACAACATTGTACGTGACAGGAAGGAATTATTTTTAATAAATGATAACCCCAACACCTTTTTGCATACACTTGCAGATCAAGCTGTGGGATGTGCGAGTGACAAAGCCGGTGCAGGAGTATAGAGGACATTACAACGAGCACGCCTACCTTCCCATCCACGTCAATGAGCGTGAAGGGCTTCTGTTAGGAGGTGGGACAGAATAAGATGCTTTTTCTATGAAAAGTTATGATTTGTTCACATTGAAGCGGTTTCCACACATGAAGATTTGCTGGAGATAGTGGAGAGAAACTGATCCAGAGTTTCTGTAGTTGTGTTCACAAGGAAATCACAGCGGGAAGCTTCCTGTTGCATTGCCTGGGTCTGCCTCTGCTTTTTAATAATAGGTTATTGACTATTCAAAACAGAAGAAATTCTTTGGAAATAACAATTTTGTTTATGGTGGTTTACCTTAAATTACCCTTCCTAGAGTGTTTTAAATACCTGCTTTTTTAAAATTTGATTTGTAATAAAATGGAGATGAATTATGCATCTTTTGGATCTCCATACGAGGTACACACGAAGATAAAACTATACAAAACTTTGACTGATTTTCTTACATCTCACAGTTGGTCAAGATTGCTATACAAGGCTGTGGAGCCTAAAGGATGGTCATCTACTTAGGACAATCCCCTCACCCCATCCGGCTGCAAATGACACGATCCCAAGTGTTGTCTTCTCCTCTAATCTGGGTGGCTGCAGGGGCCTCCCTGGCCTGCTCATGGCTGTCAAACATGACCTGTACTACTTCCCATACAACACCGACTACCAGGACGGAGGAGAGCTGACGGCTGGACTGGAGGAACAGCGTGAAAATGCTTGCTCTAACAGATGACTGTTTTATTTCTGCCAGATGTAACAGGGGTGTTGTTTAGTTGAAAGCTGCGGGTTTGACGTTTAATCAGCCTATATGCAGTCTAGTTACAAGAAGTTCTACTGACTTTTGGGGAGTGGTCAGATAGTCAGATTAATGGTTTCTTTTGCCTTTTTCTAAACGCTTTTTAACATCATGATGCCATGGTGTTAGAAAATGTGAAGGTTTTTGAGTTTTCTGCAGTTGTGTTCTGAAGTTGGACAACAAAAAGTACATCCAAAGTTCTTTACACAGCTGATATTGACATGCGGGTGGATGTAAAACGGCTAGTAAAGTAACTTTTTACAGAGCAGTTTCCAGGGCACAGAATGGAAAACTGTTGAGTTGAAAGGCCTTAGTTTGTGTCTCAACATAGCATTTTAAGGCTCGAACAGACCCTTAGAAACATCACAAATCATATATTTAATGTAATTTACTCTACGCCTGGCTACAATTATTAATTTGGGTCGAGTAGACCTGAAATATACATTTATAATAATGTTGTTTAGGTAACTGAATGTAACTCTGGATTTTGCTGAAACATTAGTCCAGCTGATACCTCATTACCCACATCTGCCTGTGTGTGGTGCAGCCCACAGATTTATTTGCACATAAAGCAGATGCAGGAGTGAACAAGTTTTAATACCTGAAATTAAGTCGTTTGCCTGTGGTTGAAATGTCCCAGATGCATCTTAATCTCAGGTATTAAGAGATACTTAGACTCATCTGATCAACATCGTTATTTCATTTAGGTTATAGAAAATTTAACATTACACCAGAGCCATTTTATTCCACTATCTGATTCATATTAGTAGTTATGGGGCTTTTGACCACCATTAAGTTACTAGACTCTCCTCTTTCATTTGGCTAAGAGTTAATCTGGTTGTTTTTTTTAAATTACAGATAAATTCATGTCAACAAGAAGGGGTTGCCCACAGTGGAAAAGAAGGAAATGACGGAAATATTTAATCTGTTTTATCCAGCTGTTGCATTAGATTCATTTGTAAAATAATCACAATCAGTTCACATAGCTGCAGTCAGTGTAAGTATTACTGTATGAATTGTTATATTTATGCAAAAAACTAAGGGGAACAGGCATATGGTGCATCATTTTGTGTATTTCTGCTGCAGAGAATTAACAGATTGCACCTTTACTTCCATAATGAATGGTCTATTATATCTTCTGTTTAAAGGATGAAAAAAGGACCTTTTCACATTTAGAATTCAACCAGCAACCACTTAGATACTTGTGGGTTATTCACTCAGAAATCTTTACTCCTCTAAAACAGGTTATTTGACTGAAATGAGAAATCTCAACAGATTTTTTGGTTTTTTTTTGCCAGATTTGTGCCAAAATGAAATAGAAGTGCTACATTTTTCTAGACCTGAATTTACCCATGATTTTTTTAAAATTTAATTCAGGATTTTTGTGACCCAGATTTTTTGATAGCATGATCTGTGTGTATATTTTTAATCATTACATTTTCCAACTCTAAAATCATGGTGCTGTAATAAACCTTTTAGAAAACACAATCAGCAGTTGCATCCATTTCCTCTGAAGTGACACACACACACAGAGTTTCTGTAGTTTAATACTTACTGAATGAGAATACATGAACACAATTTATTGATTGGTTCCATATGATAACTATAATAGATGATCGTCTCCCTCTGAGATAGAAGCAGTGATAGGATAATTCTCTGACTCGGGTCAAAGTCTGTCATTTCAGCTTATTTGTTGATTTTATAACCAAACTGCACAGTTAAATCTCACTAAGCCAAGGTATTTAGTGAATAACCAGAATAACCTGATTTCATCATGTCCATATTTATCTGATAATCCAGCTGCAATACATGCAAACACTTCTACATTTGTGCTGCAGCTTGTTAAAAGCTCCAAGCTAACTAGCCACATGGCCTGAGTTAACAGAGTAAAGATTACTCCCCTAATCATGTTTTGAGGGGCCAGCCTCAAAAGACAAAGTCTTTTCTGTACCTTATTGCTACTGTGAGCCAGCCACTCTTAGAAAAGCAGTCCCTGTTATGTTTGATCATGCCGCAGCCAGACTAGTCCTGTTAAAAGATAGTAGTTTTGACATTTAAAAAAACACAATTTAAACATCTCCCTGTTACAGTAAACTATTTCCCACATACTTACTGTATATATACTCCATGTAAAATTTAAGCAGTTAACGTGGACGTCATTAAGGCTGCTTAGTCGTCGGCCCTTTCAAGTGCACAAACAGCCACAAAGGATCAAGGGATTGGGTAGGTAGTTGGAACTAAGAATATTATTTGGAATGCATTTTGTTGCTACAGTACACCAGTGGCTTCTGATTGCTCTGACACGACCATCTTGAATCAAAAGCGTGGCAGCAGAACTAACACCAGCAGGGTTGAGTAAGAGAAAATCAACTCCAGAGTTGTCCGGATAAGGATAAAAAAGAAATGTGCTCATAATCTTTGAGGTTTTTCAAAACTCCCGATCATCAGATCTAAGGATCCTCCAGAAACCACCTTACAGCAAGTAAATAGCTACAGTCAATGTTATAACAGTCAACTATTCTCGTTTTAAAATGTTTAAATGAGCAGCTCCAAATTAGATAAAAGGTGCTGATAGTATTAGTGTCCCACTGGCAGGGATTGTCAAAAAGGGTAAAAGGTTCACGTGCCTAACTGCAAATATGAAAGGATCTAAAGGGGGTGAATGGAAAGTCACCTGAGATCAGCTGGAAGTCAGCTTGATCTTTTCTCTGAGTTGTTTAGTCTGTCCTGTCTTCTTGAAATTCAAGTCTCATTCGGACTGTTCTTCACAGTGTAAATCAGAGGCGTATCGAAGTGAAATAAAAATCAAAGGACCGAGGTGATGTGAGGCCAGAATTAAAAAGCAATGAACACGAGTCCAACTTGCCACGATTTAAAAGCTGCTACAGAAGCCCGAAGAGTCTTTGTTCTCCCTTCCAGTTTTCAGGGCGGCTTACGTCTTTAAACCGTTCCCGTTCTGACCTCCCGATTCCGGTCCTGCTAGAGATCCCCGGGTTTTTGGCCGCAGCCGTTGCAGACCCGCACTGGGTGGTCCCAGCCACGGGACGGCACGGGGCGGCGTTCCTGAGAACATTCATCACACACGCCCTGGCCACAGGCGCGACAGTGGTGGATGGACAGCCGAGGCGTGAACTCCCTTTGGCACTCGCAGCAGGAGTGGATGTCCTGATCTGGGACCCAGTAGGCTGGGCGAGCTGCGTCTTTCATTAAGCCTGAGTACAGGAAACATAAAGTCAATATGACTGAAGAACTTGGGTGTCAAGGGACTAAATCATTATATGACAAATATTTTCACTTAAAAGTCTTTGTTGTCCTGATGATTCAGGCAGAATTATGCTCACCCAGAGGTATGTCAATGGCACCGACTACAGCACCTAAAGTGTTCTGAACAGCCTCCCCGACCTTCCTGGCTATCAGGGTGCCCCCTTCCTCCTCCAAAGCAGCATCCAGTAACTCTAAAATGGGGAAATATTCAATCAGACAAGAATTTAACTCAAGAAACCTTTGAAAAAAAAAAAGAAGAAAATCAATGCCAGTCTGTGTATCATTCACATGTAGAGATTAAAGTGTATACCAGTTGGGATCCCCCTGTCGTGGAAACATGCATCGCAGACTCTAACAGGTGCGAGGCCCCAGCCCCTCTCTGGGACCGGCCGGGTTTTAGAGGAGCAGGCGTCGCAGAAACCCTCTCCACAAGAACGACAGTGATGCTTGGTGTCGTTGGGCTGGAACTCTTCCCCACATTTATGGCATTTCTATGACAAATATAGAAATACACCAGAGCTTTCAGCAAGTTATCACGTTGTAATGTGGTGGACATGAGAAATATCTTCAACATGGCCTCCCTGAAAATATTCTACCATCCCTGGGTTAACACATCACTGTCATTCTTTTGCTTCCTTCAAAAAGAATTATGTTTTCTGTGCTTATATTCTTTCATACGTTTAGCAACTACGTACCAGAATGAGAGAGTTGGGTTTCCAATAGGTGGGAGCAATCTGGTCGGTGAGCCAGGAGGTGACGGCTTTGGCAGGTTTGACGCTGAGTTCAGACACAGACTGAGAAATGTATTTGACTCCATCCAACAACCTCTGAGCAGCATTGTTGTTGTCTTTCAAAAAACCATCAGACTGAAAAAAAAGCCAAAGGAAAAACAGTCAAGTCAAGTTAGAGAACATAATTACAGGTGAGTGCTATAAGAAATGCCAACAGCTTCCTTTTGTAAGTTTCTAAGATGTAGTCGAGGTCATTGAGCACACTTTTGTCATTTTTCATGTTGATGCTGATCTTTGGACTAAGTATGCTTTTATTAGCTTGTTGTGAGAAAACGTTTTCTAACAGTTTCCACTGAGAAACCTGAAACTTAGTGTATTTGACTAAGGAGCTTTGAATTCTTGGCTTTCAGTTTTCTGTATCTGGCTTCAGCAGAATTTCATTAACGTTGTTCTACTTGGGCCTTACCCCAGGCCAGATGTGCTGGATCTCTGTCCTGACCACTGTTTCCACAGGGTCCTGGTTTCCATACCAATACTGCCTGCTTCTGTAGATCACTGCACAGTTGGGACACTCAATTACATATCTGAACAAAGAGAAGAAAAACAACCCAGTTTTAGCTTTGAGGAAAGATTGTGAAGTAATGGACCAGCTAACAGTGAATGCTGCTCAGTATTTTACCTCATTTGTATCAAATTATTTGTGCTGGAGATGGCACTATTTCTAATCATCCTCCAAAATGTTCTGAGGACTCACCCTGACCAAGCATAGATGGCCAAGCCAAACCACGGTGAGTCAGAAGAGGCCGTCGTTTTGGGAACCACTATCACTTCCTTTCCCCCTTCATAGCAGGCCTGAGTATTTCAGCACAGATAGTCAAGACAAAAAGATGCACGCTTCTTCACATGCACGAGTGCTTGTTGTGCTTATACTTGCCTTGCATGTGTAGATGCGGTTGTCGTACTGTGCAGAGTAGCGGCAACGATGTTTGGCTTCATGGTCAAGTTCTTCTTTTAGATGGTTCATGCTTCTTTTACAGCCCGACCTGAAAGTGAGAGCCTACCAAGTCAGAGACAAAGCCTAGAGCCTGATACAAAACAAAAGAAAAACATAAGCATAAAATGCACTGGTGAGCTCTGGGACATAAAAAGACTTGGAAGAGCAAATTACCCTCAAAAATAGAAAGACCACATAAACAAAAATCTTAAAAACCAAAGCAATTCTGGGCAGCTTTGTTTGGATTCAGATCAATCTGTACCGAAATATAGAAAAGTTCTTGATCCATTAGCATACAATACCTTGCATAAAAGAGAAAGAGGACAGTGTGGTGGAGAGGGCTTAAATTGCTTCCAGTGGCTTTGGATCTCTTCAATTATGTGACAGAAGCAGGCAGATTAATTTAAACATGCAGAGGGATTCACTGCCTGCAAAGACTCAGCCACATGGATAGATTAAAGCTGACTGGAGGGTGCTTCAAAGTAAAGATGGAAAATAAGGAAAAACATACTGCAAAAGTATCCAAAGAGTTCCTGAAGGTGAATAAGTATTAAATGCTTTGCTATGGTAAGAAAAAGGGATGCATACCCACAACTGAGGCAGATGCTGGAGCAGGTAAAGTACTCATCTGGAAAGAAGGAATTATTGGTCATATGTTCATCTGGAATCTCTCCACTGAAGCGCTCACTCAGGGCCTAAATCAAGGAGGAGATTTTGTAGATATTGTTTGTAGAGCCAACATAGAAAAGAAATGTACGGTTTCAAATGAGCATCACTACCTGCAGAGCCTTATAGATGACGCTCGCAGAACGTGGAGAGCGGGTGGTGTTGTTGTCCAGCTGGTGCTCTAGGCTGCGCAGCAAACCGCTGAAGTCTGTGGGAGGGTTGTAGGTCCGAGTCCCACGGTACTGGATGGAACTGAAGGCTTCTGGAAACAGGCCCAGTTTCCTGAAACGCTCCTGGAGCAGACGATCCGCTGATTCTGATGGTTTGTCTAAGACCAAAAAAATAAATAAATAAAATAGAAGAATAGGCTACATTCCAATGAACTGGGTTGAATAAAAATAATTAAAAGCATTAACAAGGTTGATACCTGATCCTAGGAGCTTAGTGTGGACAGTCTCATGGAAGATGATAACCGCAGGGCCCAGGGTGGACAAGGGAACGTCCAGACCACAGCGGGTGGTCGTCGCCTTCAGCTCCCTTGTGAAATGTTTCAAGTAGGCGTCTGATGCATCACCAAGGAACTTGAAGAGATCGTCATGGAGACGATCAGCATGTGTTCGATAGATAACCACATCAGAGATAGCCAGGACCTTGAGGAGAAGACGTGTTCGCTGCCCTTGATTAGCTCCTGATGATTAAAAAAAAAGGAGGGGAGTCAATGCCTGTTGTGTGCTTATTTAACTCATATTAAGATAAACAACTACATGTTTCATACCAGCCCCGAGCAATCCCTCTGTATCGATGACGACAACCCTATGCAGAGGGTCCATAGCTGCCCAAACACCAACAGTGCAGGATTCTTGGGTTGCGGAGGTTTTGAATACTTCTCTTCCAAGAAAGAAGGTATGGTTCAGGGTGTGGGATTTGCCTTCCCCTGTGTTCCCAAAGATGGAGACCACCTTAAGGAGCTCATCTGGTGTGCAGCCCAGTCTGTTGACAAAGTCCTCCTCATCCTTCACCTGACAGTCCACACAAGATCATACGGTGAATTGAATGATGCACTTTTAAAAAAAAAATTAAAAAATGAAATGATTTTTCAGGCACCTACCTGCATCTCCTCCTTCTCATCAACTAACAGGAAGCTGCACACCTTCTCCAGCTTGGATTTGAGGACCTCTATCTCTGACTCCCCAGCAGTTACACTGCTGTCCTGAGGAGCTTTTGCAGGAGGATAAAGTGTCAGAGGGTGCTTCCTCTTGTTGACTCCACCATGGGTGCGTTTCTGGCAATCCAAACACAGGTTGATCTTACAACCCTGGCAGCGAACCACCGCTCTGAGTCTGACAGCGCAGCTGTTGTCACCTTTACACGAGTCACAGAAGGGAACATGGCCTGGTGTGATCCGGACCCGGTCGTGGTTTCTCATGCGCTCCTGGCGATGGAGCTCCAGTTCACAGCGGGTACACTGCAAACTACCACATTCATCGCACTCAAACGCAGCCTCATCTGAACCTCCACAGGCGTAACTCTCCTGACAGACTAGGACCGTGTTCATCCCTTTATCCACTGCTGGACTTTGACCACTCATGTTAAACCTGAAATGTCAGGCTGGTACCCCTAGTTTTGACAACAAATGGGGATTACAACTTGAAATGTGAATAGCAGGTATTCCAAAATCAGTGTAGATGAGGATATAGTTATATCATGTTTAGGTTAATCTCTGTGAGCAGGTGTCAGGTAACCTTCTAGTTAAACACCTTTTTTTAAAGACAAAAAATAAAGAAAAATCCTATTCACTCTTTAGAAATACTATCAAAAGGATAATTGAGTACTTTATTACAGCTTACAATTGAACACATCCAATCTTCAGATAAGCAGTTACAAAGACACTTTCTTGGGCTATTGTTTACCTTTTTTTATTTTGGCATAACAGCTGGCAAGCTAACATTAGCAGCCCTGCATCTTTTGTCTTGTTTTAGTCGTTTCAACTCACCAGACGATGCTAACTTCTTAGTTATGGCCCTTGTATGCTCGTCATAATGCCCCCCAAAATACACCATGAAACTCAATAATCCACAACCATTAGCTAATACCAGCTACAACACAGAGAGAAACATTTCTGTGGAAACAAACAACCTTCCTTTCGGCCCACTGACCTAGCAGTTGCTAGCAGTCCGACAGGCGTCTCGTTAACTAAAACGCTGCCTCGACACGGTCTAAAACTGGACGCGTTTACTGTCTTGCACCATCATGCCTACTGCCACATTTAGCTAACGTCGGGTATAAAGTTAGCTGGGTGAGCTAAACTATGTTGTATGAGCAGCCTCTTGAAGATGTTGTTGCTTTTACATCAGCTGATCGGCTTGTTTTTATCCAGAGGTCAAAAGTTATAGAAACACAATGCATTTTGGGAAATGAAGGATTAGTCATTTGCATGAACAGCCGCTATCGAAAGACAAGAACCGGTCATGACAATGAATGTGCTAACCATTACCCCTAACTTGAAATATAAAGATAGTCTAACACAAGCAACTCGGCAACTTTAATTACAGAACTGACATTTCGACTGAGTGATGCAACATCGGATCTGTCGGGAGGTGGTCTCCTCAGCTGTGATTGGTGGAAATTCCATCCTAACAGTGGGTTCGCTCCTTTTGTGTCAGCCGGGCGAAGACCCAGAGAGAAACGATGACGAGCGGGGAGAGTGAGTTTGCCGTTATATGGTGGGGGGGAAACATTTTTCCCGGTGGAAAGGGAGTTCATAGGAAACAAAGGAGCCATTGATCTTTCAGAGCTAAGTTGATAATAAAAATATTTTAAAATTAAAAATAAAGTGATATTTTTGCACGCAATTTTTTCAGGCCGTAGTCTGCAAAGTGGAACAGTGACCATTGGAGGTCTCTTAACAAAGCAGGAGTTGGATGAGGACATAACATTAATCCGGCATATATATATATCCGGCATGACATTAATCTGACATATATGCCCCGTCTGATCCCCCGGTTTAAATTGAGGGAAAGCTCCGCCCACATGGCGGCTCGGTCGCCCGGGCAATAAATCGTGCGGACCCACTTTAAAAGCCATTCGCCACAGACTCCTTCCGGCCGATCCAAACTGGCCCCAAATCTGTTGAGAATAACCATAGCCCACAATGCTTTGCGTCTACGAACTGCTACAGGGTGCACTTGTTTTGAATAAGCACACGCCAAAGCTACATAGTAAGACGGATACATGACAATTATACAATCACTGCATGACACACAACCTATGAATGATCTGTAAATGTTTGCACATGTATTGAACATTTCAATGTCTCTGGTTAATTTCATAAACGCTATTCCCTGCCGTTCTAGGCATCCTATTTTCTTTTGCTGTTTTCATTTAAACTCCTGCTTCTACGGTCGTTCCGGTGTAGAAACAAAGTGAACCAAAGTGGAGCGTGATGTCAGCATCAGGCATCAATACACTTGCACTTGTCTTGGGATAGTTACTAATTCTGTATTCGCGTTATTATTTCGTTATGATTTGTAGCAAATTAGATTCTGTGGGAGCATTTCTTTCTCTTTATTGCTGAGCTTTACCACTTTGTTTGTTTCTACTCCGCTGACCTCTAATCTCAGCAGATAGCCGACATTAGCTCGCTGCTAACTGTCTGTAAACTCACTTGATGCTTAGTTTCATTATTCACTCGCCCCGTGTTTGTTTAACGCGCGATGGAAGACGAGGTCTTCACCAACATAAACGGCAAATCCATATCTCTGGACTGCCAGACTCACTCCAGCTTTTGCAGGGAGTTTACTGTCAGCTCCCCCAAAATGTCGATTGGTAAGGTGATGGTGTACACCTGCTGCGTGTGGCTTCTAGCTTATGCAGTGTTCTTCTTTACACAGGTAAGCCAATGTCCCTCAGTTCCAGATAGTTTCTCCATTAGACTTTTCTAAAAGTACCTTAAATTCTTATACTTTTCTTCTCTTACAGAACACAGCTGTTCTCTCCAGCGCCATATTCATCACCCTCGTTGGTATGATGCTTCACATCCACATTGTGAAGGTAGACCACGAGACCCTTCTCGTCATTGGCTCTTTGGGCATACAGGTGTCCTCCAGCTACGCTTCAGGCCGCGAGATCACCACTTTCATTGAGATGAGCAAGATCAAAGATATTGTCATCAATGAAGCTATTTACATGGTGCACAACCACATTTATGACTTGTGTGCAACTATATATTTTTTTCTTACCATGCAAGAAATTTGGATTAATATGTTGTATTTTATTTCAGCATCAGATCATCTACTACCTGTGTGTACTGTTGAAGGACCCTTCAGACGCTAATTCACTGTCAGGTGTTGTGCCATTGTTTCAGGTGAGCATAAACTTAAGGTGTAGCCTGTTTTCTTGTCTCCTCTAAATAGGCCAGTAATATACATAATTTCATTAAACGTCGACTTGTTTCTGATAGAAAACCTGTCTTTGCTTTTCAGAGTTCGAAACCACGGCTCAACTGCTTGGAAAAAGTTTATAAAAGCTGCCAGGAGATTCTCTCAAAAAGCCAGTGACACACTACTCCTAATATAAACAATATATTTGGTCATCCAGTGAAAAATATGATCTTGAAATATATGTGTTGATTTGTTATGGGGTTTTTTTAGAGCTGAATTGTTTTTTTGTCCTGTTCTTAGACTACTTTTGTAAACTTAAGCAGCCAAAACTTTGAACTTTTATTGTTTTGAAAGCACAGATTTCTTCTTTGTTTATGTATTTAGTTAGGAACTGACCAATCTGACTGATTTTGTAAAAACTACTACACTGTATTTTTAGAATAATAATTTACTAAGACAATTTAAAAGCTGCTCTGCTTGTGTTGTTTTGTCTTTAGTAGCTCTTCTCATATTTCCCAGTAGGGGGCAGCACAGCATTAAATAAAATCTCTGGAAATCACCTTCATGAGTCAGTTCTTTAAGGTTCTTGAGATGTACACAAATCATTATGGTCTGTATTTGTTCACATTTTTGAGATTGTTGCCTACCTGAGTTTGACAAAGAATTTGAAGAATTACCAGCAGATACTACAAGGTCAATGTTTTTATACATATAGCACATCATCTTTTAGATTGGCACCCACAACTACTTCCTAAAAGTACATTTTCACTTCCTCATAAGATCATGCCTTCATGGCTTAGAGACACTCTGTCACGTTTATCACAGATGGCTGTTACTGTTAGTTGTGTTTCTGTTGATAAGCCAGACCTGTTTTCCAAGTGTTATTAAAGGTTACCCCAAAGACCAAACGACGGTTGTAAATAAAGGGTCTGGTTCAGAGGGAGCTCTACTGCACAAGAATAGCATAATATTAATAATAATTGCAAATAATTTCAACCCTATATTTAATTAAAAATGGTACTGATTATATATTCAAATGTAACTTTAGTTTTGTCATTTTTTTCTTTTGTGTTTCTGAGTTTCTAGATTTATATAGAATATTAGCTGCTCTACAGTAAGGAGTCTCCTTTTGGTAGTTTTTATTTCAGAATGAGTCAAATATTTTAATGTGTGGCAGGTCTGTACTGTAGACGGGCCATATACACTGCTGTAATACGTGTGGTTTTGCCTTGTCCTGTAATAAACAAGCTCTTCCCAGATGGTAGCATATGTTGCTCAAAAAGCTGTATGATATATTGTTTAACATCATGAATGTGTGACTTACCACGTGCATAAATGCAGACCCATACTATGAGAGATGATGGATTTTGTGAGGCTCCCTTTTATATCCTGGACAAATTTTGAGTCATCAGATCACAGGATAGCTTTTCCATTGCACCTCAGATCCTCAAAGATTCATAGACTTTGAGATGGTGGCAGTGTTTCTGGACCTTTTTCTTTGAATTGCAGAATTATAATTGGGATTCAATGATGATGTTCACTGATCAAGATTTTCTGAAGTATTGCTGCCCCCATGCAGCAATTAATACCACAGAATTTTCTATCCTTTCCCCCAAACCAATTGAGACAAATGGCCACAGTCTTAGAGTCTGGCCCTACATAGTTCTCTTCCTGTTAAAAAGAAATTCTTTCTCTCCATTGTTGCCTGCGACCCCTATAGACGAGGGTTTCAATCAAAAGGAAAATTTGATTCATTACATTGGATTCAAAGTGAGATAGTTTTTAGGAATTGAGACTCATTTTTGCCATTAGATTGGAAATTAGCCCATTATTTTCAATAAGGCTATGTTTATTGGCTGAATACACATCTTAAATGATCTGTAAATTAGACCATTCTGCTTTCATTGACCTTTTTTTCAGATACTAGCTCATAATTTTCATCAACCGTCGGCAATCACCACTTGTACCTGTGTGTGAACTCCGCACCGGAGAGGTCAACAAAACAAGCAGAGGGGTGTGATATTCACGGGGTGAAGCATTACCCTGCTGTGAAGAGTAGCCTGACAGGATAATAGTCTCTCCTGGAGGTGTGAAACAGTCAGGAACCAGGCTAGGAGTGACCAGGTTTTACTCCTCAGGGCTCCTGAATAAGCCTCATAAAGCAGTGACTACCCCCACGGATAGGAGAAAGAATGAAGGACCAAAGCATAGTGAGGTATAGGCTTGAGTCAGAAGTGTGAACTAATAACCCTTGTTTATAGGAGGGCTACAAATGTACATTAACTTGTGATTTTCAGTATGAATTTCAGTTTTTATGATTTACTTTAAAATGCAATAAATCCTGAGCTTGTGATGCTGTTTTGTTGGCGCTGCTTTGATATGTTTTTAATGTAATGCCTGAAACTCCACTTACAACTGATTTTGGGTGCGAGAACCTTATTGTTTATTGGAGCCCCACTGAGAAAGGGAGTTATCCTTCAGCCACCTGTAGTGCGCACACATGCACACACCCATGTGCACCAACTCTACTCACTCAACTGAACATAATGATATATGCAGGTTGGGAGTCATGTTTATGTTGAAAAAGTATGGATTAACATAAAATATCCCTTACCGAGAGAGATACAGTATTAACCTTTAGGACGTCTCCTTCAAGGGTAAAAACATTCACAAACTCTGCACTCTTGATGTGTAGACTGGGAAAACCAGAGGTTTTGGTGTGACATCAGTGTGCAACATTATTTCCTTTGTGTACATGAAGTGGTTCTTCTTGTACAGTAAGGGAGCGCATGCCAAAAGTTGGTCTGCGTTTCTCATTAAACGCAGAAAAGAAAAAGTTGAAGGTGCCTGTTGGTTTGGTGTGCTTTATCATTATAATGGAGTTGTGTTATCGTTAAATATTATCTTCGAGGTTTTTGTGTCTGAATTCCGTGAAATTATATTTCTGTTGTCAGATCTTTTGTTTTAGGGGTCGGAAGGTATATTTAATATCATTGCGTGAGCTGAGCATGTAGGGGAGTACTATGCAAAACAGAGCAATGACAGCCGCATTGACATCTGTGTAATGCTGGAGATGCTTGTTGTTGAGCATTATTTGTGGTGTTTTGTATGCTCTATCTGGTTGGCTGTATACACTTTTTGAAGCAGTGATGGAATCCAGTCCAGCGTACAACAATGGATCGTTGTGTAGAAACAGTAAAACTGCATTACTGCTGCACATTGTGGACGTCCCACATTCTCTGTTGGTGAGGAGGCTGATTATTTTGTTGACGAGAAACACTAATCATAGTTCTGATATGACCAGTGACCGCTCAGTGTACAGCTGTATGTTCTATGAAAATGTTGATGAAAAGGATGACCATCTGCCACCACGTCAGCAAGGCTGGGGCCCTTCAACTCTTCCATACAACCTTTTCTTTTGGTCTTTGAGGTCTTCAAAGTGGGAAGAAGACTCAAATGCAGGCAGGGCACAGGAAGAAAGCAAAATAATGAAACCCCCGGCTAAACCAACTCAGACCAAGAGACCTATAAGAAGTTATATAGATTTTTATTTTGCATGCAACTGAATGTATAATTATTGAAATGCTTTTATCTATTATATGTGTTTATATTTCTATTATCACATTGCAGTTATTTGAGCCATTGATTAATTAGTTGTTGCCTAAGACCACAAAGAGGTGAATGAGACTTAATGAGAGAGTGAGAGACAGGGTAGCTGTAGTTTTGAAAGAAGAGGGGGGTGTCTAGTATTCAGGGTTGGTGGTTTCATCCCTCATCCTCCAATTCATCCTTGGCTAAGACACTGAACCACCTCTAAAATCTTCTTCTTACACATCATTTTTAGTTTGTTTCTTAATCAGAATCAGGAAATTCATCCAGTCTTCACTGGTTTGGCCCCTCCTCCAACAAATGGTCCAGTTGATTTATCTCTGTAAAAGTTAGCTTTTTTTCCCCCAGTGTTGTGTCTTTGTGTATTGAGTTACTGGCTAACAGGTGTTGAAGGGAGAAGCGTTGTGTATTATTGTTTGAAAAGTGTCCGTTTATCCACTCTACCTACCAGTTCAAACAGGCAGGAGTAACATGATGTCAGTTGACATTTGAATGTTCGACAAGAAAAAAGAAAAATCCCTTCTCACCTCACAGGTAACGTCACAAGAGTTTTACTGTCCCTTCACTCCCTCTCTCCCTCTCTCAGGAACACTGTGGTGGTATTGAGAGGAAGGGAATTTTCCTCAGGGACACGCATTTACATGTTTTTTATCTGATAACAGTTTTCTCCATGAAGGATTGAAATTATTGTCAAGATAAAGCTAATTGTAAAGTGATCCCACAGATCAGTTTGGTTTTAATCCTCAAGGTGGAAATTTGAGACTCCAACTGTAAAGCCTTGTTCCTCTAAATATAGCAAACATCTGACTGAGCACGGGCCAGTGCTGTCTAATCACAAAAGAAAGAAACCTTAGAGAAAATGTTTACATCATCACTGTCAAATATCAGAAGAAGTACACGTATCAAAATAATTTTGATTACATGATCCATCTCATTGTGGAAAAGCACTTGATATTACACCATGAGTCATTTGAAATCTTCCCCCGACTCCTCCTTTTAAATTGCAATACATGGGTGTTAACAGACAATTATACTGGCAGCACATGGACAACTTTGGCCTCCCACAGATGCATGCTTGTTCTTATTTTGGGCTACGTTGATATGCTTATTGTTTACATCCTGCAAATGTGGACAGTCAATGTTCGCTTTTGTGCTTCGATAGGAATCATACGATAATAGGAGTGACACTCATGTAAAATGTTTTTGCACTTTTGCTCATGACAGATCAAGTCAATGAAACATATATAATTGAACATGTACAATAGGTTGGTCACATTTCTGGGAAGGTACATGTCCTGCACAGAGCTGCAGAGGCTGCGCAGCGTGATGGCAGAGAGACAGATGGGTGGTCCTCCAAAAAGCTAACAATGCTGAGCCGATGCAGTGTGTTTATCAAATGCAGTTTGACTGAAAGTTAACTTGAGCCTGGAAGGCCTGATTTGGGCAGACAACAGCCAAAACCTAAAATGAGTAATCACGCACTTGCAGTAGCTGTTTAGAAGCACTATATACAACAAGGATCTCGAACTCCAGTCCTCCACTGTCCTGCATGTCTTAGATGTTTCCCTGCTTCAACACACCTGACTCAGATTAATGGGTCATTGTGCAGCACTTGACAACAAGCTGGTGGAGCCAGTTGATTTGATTGAGTTGTGTTGGAACAGGGAAACCTGCAGGACAGTAATCCATGAGGACTAACCTGAGATCACTGAAATAGAGGTATGCTCCATCTCTAACATTCCTGCTAACTTTGCAGCTCCACAAAGCTCACCAGAGTCTACTTGATTTATATGAGACAAGTTCGTTGTGGCAAAGATGTGTTTATAGAGTACATGTGTAGAATATACCCTTCTGTGGACACCTCCAAGCATACCCATCAGCTGAATGATTGTCACACAGACTTGTCTGTAAACCTTGTTTTCAGTGAACATGTGCAGCATCTAAGATATCATTCACCACTATATGGAATATGTCCCATAA
This sequence comes from Leptatherina wallacei, assembly GCA_028567055.1. Lineage (NCBI taxonomy): Eukaryota > Metazoa > Chordata > Actinopteri > Atheriniformes > Atherinidae > Leptatherina > Leptatherina wallacei. The sequence goes on along the minus strand of JAOXYM010000024.1, from coordinate 9,442,085 downwards.
GCAGGTGGGTACGAGTCTTAGACCAACTTCACATTTGTGATTTCTGACATTGTCTAATCATGTCTCCATACATGCGTCAGAACCTTAGCAACACTCGATGTCTGAGCTGTTACTGGACACTTTCACACATAAAAACAGCCTCACATTGTCTCAGAACTGAGTCTGCTTTTATCTTAATCTATTGCTAAATACAGCTTGATATTTGATTAATATTTATCTTTGAAGTCTACCAAAGCTTCATGTACTTTCAGTTTGACAAGAACATTTTTGGTAGTGCCAAAGTATTAGTGACAATGGATTTGTATAATCCATCAGCTCAGCTAAAGGTGTTCTGTGGTTCACTTTTATTCAAGATAAATGTCGGCATTATTTACTCATGGGCAAGTTTCTTCCTTGAACAGGAAAATCCAGAGCTTCCCTCTCTCCAGCCTTTGACAAGCTCTAGCTTTTAACCACACCGCCTAACATATTTACCCAAGCTGTATTCACATCAACCAGGCGACCTGCTTCTGTTCAGCAAAGCTCAATAATACTGTAAGCACCATCATCTGTTTAACCACACAATCTCACAATCTAATCTCATCCCTGCAAGTTTTCTAATCTGCCAGTCAATTGAAATGCAAATCAGTTTTTGAACATGTGCAATGAAACTAATGGCTCTCCTGCAACCACGCCCTTGCAGTGTCACCTGGTAAATGTGAGGTAAGTGAGACAAACTTCTTGTCAGACCAGCCGTCAGCAGATAAGAGGGAGAAGCCTGCTCTACAGGTCTGTCAGGCAAGCTGAGAGCAAAGAACTGCCTGCAAACACATCCGCTTCTTTCTGTGTATCTCTACATAAAAGAGGAGGACAGAGCCGAGCCAATCCATTGTTATGAGTTCATGTGAGCATGTGGGTATTACATCTGCGTTTAAAGACAGATTTAGATTACAACATGAAAAAATACCTTCCATGTTTGGGTTTTTAGTCAGGCTGGAAATGAGTGATTTGACTCTCATTGTGTTTTCTGTCTCTTCCTTATGTCAATCCACAATATGAACCATATAGCGCTGCTGTATGACAGCTTTTTTTTCTTTTTTTTTCATTTCATTGGCGCCACACTGTCTGTGTTCAATGATTCAATCAGATTTTCTGTGGTTTGCATACATATTAAAAGACTATAAATCGAAAAAAGGCCACTAATAAACCATTGTGACTTTAAACACAAGTCCTCAAGTTAATTAAGTGTCTTGATTATTTGCTTTAGTTCCTTTCCCCCCATTGAACACGCAGACTACAAACAACCCAAGCAAGTTGTGCAATCTAAACACAATTTAATGTTTTATCTAAAGCCTCTTTGTATTTCTCATCTCTAACTTTTGTGTGAATCCCAAGAATGAATCATCCTGACACTGAAAACAACCGCTGTAATGACAGGCTTTTCTACGTCTGACAGCGGAAGGGTATCCACAGATCACATACATGTGTCAAGCATTATGTATGCCTGCTCTTTAATCACTTGAATGGTGAAGATGCCATATCACTACTTTACAAACACCTTCATCATGAACACATTGTCATGCTATGCTCTCCGCACCCAAAATGACATAAGTATGAGACAATGCAAAGGATAAGAGAAAGAGGAGCAGTCTGCTGGAGATCAAAGATTTCTGAACTGGAATCTTTTGATAATGAAGAGTGTCATTTCTGAATTTGGATGGGTACAACTTCGGAAATGTTCTCCTCTTATATTCGCCTTCACTGGAAAATATAGGTGTGTGACCCATCTTTTCTTTTTTCATCTGTGTTTTTAAGAATAGTAGCTAATCTAAAAGAAAAAATCTAAAACCTTCTTACAGCACATGGAAAGAGATGTTTGATAAGCAAGGACTTTGCATCTTAATTGATTAATAAAACATCAGCACATTCTACGGCAATTCAACAAAAATGTTTGTCTCCATAGCCTGTGTGTTCTTCCCATTCTTGAGAAACCCCACCACAGGTTTCTGTTATATTACTAACACATGTCAAATCCAAACTCTTAAATTTCAAGTGAAGCCCTTGAAGTGAACAGTAGAAGACTTGACGTCAAAAGGCTTATGTTGACATGAAATTAAAAATGACACTGCTTTCTGACTATGATCACAACATCTCAGACCCATCTATATTCGAGTGCCTTGAATCTCTATGGCTCCACTTGGTGGGTGTGTTTTGACAGCCTGGAAGTCCCCTGTGCACTGCAGAGGAATTCATCCAGGTTAAGTAACATTCCACACTACATGGAGCAGGAATACTCAGAAATCTAATATTGAATAGTTCTTTAATACTTTACAACTAACTATTATGTTAGCTTAATTTTTGACATTAAAACTCTGCATTTCTGACTCAATTAATGGCACAGTGACATCTATTATGTGCATTTATGGAGCCACCATGACCCAGCAGGGTGCGAAAGGCTTTATTCACCACGTCACATGCTAGCAAATGGATATAAATAAACCAGTCATTTTGAACAGGCATCGTGGCAGATTCAGCAAAGAAACGTTAGAAGATAAGGTGCAAACGAGCTTCATATACAAAGACATGCTACACATCAGAAATGCTAGCGGGAGAAGCTGCAAGTAGAGAGGAGTGCTGTAAAAACAGAAAAGTGCAGCTGTTTTTGTTTATGCAGCGCTTTTCTGTATTTGCAGCTTTTCCAGCTAGCATTTCAGCTAGTATTTGCAGCTTGTTTTTGTACATACACCTGTCGGCCACCGTAAGAAGACTTTGTCAGAGGAAGAAAGGAAACAGAAGAGAGCCAGAGACAGAGCAAGAGATGAGACAAGAGTCAAGATAAGACTGTTTTTTACTGTCTGGATAGAGCTCACAGTACATGTAGGATACAAGATGGATGCCGAATTAGCCGTCGATAGGGGGCGCCTCACTGAATAGCAAAAGTTAAGTAGTGCATCTTTAAGGCGCATAATTAACTATAGCAGTAGTAACAGAGAACAGGTCATTATTTGATCTTTTCCATTACATACGGTACAGAATGGTATGGTACAATACAACTTGGTACAGCTCTCCCCTACTTTGTTTTCCATTTCAGAGGGTACCTTCTCACTGTGTGTGGATGCGATAAGCTGTTCATCAGCCTGTGAGAAACTTTGTGTATGTTTATTACATTGATTCAGCAGTCACTTCAACTCTGACGATGGAGAAACAAAAACTGTGAATTCATTCATGTATTTAATAAACATGCAAATAGTTCAGTCTTCAGAAAGAAGAAGTTGGGGATGAAGGTCAGCTCATGGTTCTCAACTGGAAAATGATGGAGTGAGTGGGAATGGTTGGGAATGAGTTTGTGTCTTAGACAGAGGAGTTCCAGTATCTCAGGATCTTGTTTGCGAGTGATGGTTGGATGGACAAACAGATTGGGGCTTCGTTAGCAGTAATGAGGGCTGCTGCAGTTTTCAAATGATTTAAAATTCAAACTCTAACATGAACCCTGTAAAAAGACAATGTCAAATATTTAAATTAAGGTATTTGAATATTTTCTTGTCAACTACTCTCTGCTTTACATGAAATTGACATTGTATGTTGTACACAGCATGGGGTACGATTGGAAATATGTTCCTTCACTGGTTAATGTAATATAAGTGTGACCCTTCTAAATGTAAAGCACATCTGTTCTCTTTTATTACTGCTTTAAAGAAAAGCAAAATTAATCCTAAACCTTCTTACAGCACACAAAGAAAGAGATGTTTGAAAGGATTTTAGCTCTTGTTCCCTGAGAAAACACAGAAGGCAACATTCTATGGAAATTCCCCAAAATGTCTATTCCTATAGAGCGTGTAATTATCTCATTCCTAGGACACCTCATCATTAGTTTCCAAGACATCATGACACATATATTCTCATAATCAAAGTGAAGGATATCTGATTTGATATCTGATCTGATCAATGAGTTTGATGAATGAGTATGGGCTTGTTCCATGAAAGTTGTAGTTTTTCCATTCAACTGAATTCCCTCTTGTTCTCTTGAAATAAACAACTGGATGACGAGACATCAAAACTCTTGTGTTAATATAAAGTAAAGTGATTCTGTTTTCTTATTGTGATCACAATATCCTATATGGAGCTTGACCCTTCTGTGTTTGAGTTCAATACCCTTGTTTTGGGATTAGATAAAAGTAAGCAGTGCATATAAATGTCTCTTTCCACCCAATGCAGTGTAAAGGAATTCATCCAGGTTGTGTTAGAATCGAGAAGAAATGCTCAGTTCAAAGGAAACTCTGAATTGTGTAGGAAACAACTGAACAGTTGTTCATCACTTCACCCAGATTTAATGGCAAGATAAATGATCTGTCATTACAAGTGACTCAAGTTCTACACTAAAAGAAATAAATCTTGGTAAAGTGCTTACATACTGAATGCATGCTGGTCACTATGAATTATATTATCATTACTGATGTGATTTAAGAGGTAGAACTTAATTCAAAACGTAATCAAATCCCAAGAGAAAATGTGAAGTTGCCATTTAAATGTATTCTATTGATTCTTGTCCACAGACATTATTTTTTTAATTTGTTTTATGTTTTTTTTTTCACTTGCTAAAGCACACCAAAATATCAGAATAACACAAAATCAATAATCAAACATGAACTAAGTAAACTAAGTAATATGTATCCAAGCTTTGTTTTAGCTATTCATGTTTTTTATTCACGTCCACTGTGGAGAAATAGAAATCGCCCACAAGATGCAAGAGAATGTAGTTCAGCGAAAACTTACTGTGAACTTTTTAAACATATTGTAGAGTAAGAACATTGTTGAAATAATGTGAAGAAGGGTTACTAAGCCAATTGTTATTTTGCCCCAAACTTGAACTAAAGTCAGAATGTACTGGCACAGTTTTTATTTAAAAGCAAAAAAAGAGAGACCTGAACAAGTCTGAAATCCATAAGATCTCTCCTTCAAGATTCATTTTTGGACAGAATATCACTGGATGAGGGCCTGACTCCTGATATGATCTTTAAGTATAAAAAACTATTTCAAATATAAATATATATATTTATAGAGGTTGTACCATGAACTTATTAAACACAAAAACTCAATACTTTAGTTAAGAAGTTAAGAAGTAAGATGTATAATATCAAGGTAATTATGTGGTAAATCTTCTTTTTAATGATAAAGTTATCTTAATCATGTAAGCACACACCCTTAAAGCTGGTGATGCAAACAAACTGGGTAAGCCGATTGACTCTCCTGTGAGTATCGGACTGCTCCGAGTCACTTTCTGCTGAACAAGTCCAGACAGCTTATTGTGCTCTCAGAATGTGACTGAAACATATGAAATCTCCATTGTATCCTGTAAACACACACACATATATATATATATGTATATATATATATACAACTTTACATACCATATATTGCTTTGGCAAATAAACTTCACCAAATCCCACATGATCATCCTGTATTCATACTTGGAACTTTTCATGCGTGTACTCGTACCTGTATGTTTACATGCGTGTGCCTGCAGACATGCAGAAGAGGGTTCTTGGGATATTGAATGTTATGTTGTGTTGCATAATTTACTTGCTCCACTGCCACCATGTGCGACGTGTGGTTGTCACAACACCCCCTTCTTCCCTCCTAATCACCTCCCAACGCCACTGTGAGAACACCTCTCCCCCTTGATTCCCAGACGTAGACACACCCAATGTACAATCTCACATCCAATCAGATCACACACAGCACTCAGTATTCCCTCCTAAAAAAAAGGTTAACTGTCACTTTTGAAAACTGTGACTCAAAACCACATCATAAACAGCTCATCATTTGTTTGTTTAAAGCATGAACCCAAAGTTTGCTGTAGAGTTGACTTCAGATTAACTTTGCCTGTTGGTTTTACATTTTTATGCACACCTTTAACTTCAAAGTGGCACAATGTTGGGTCTTACCTTCACATCTATTGAAAGATGCAAAGATCTGTCACTGCTCATGTCTGTATGTCTTTTAATCTTTGTTGAACAAATATCTGTCTGCATGGGCTGTTTAATGCACAGACATGTTTGAAAATATAAATGTCTCTTTTAAAATCGTAGCAACAAAGCACAGTTTATGTTTCAGGCTACATTACAGCTTCATGGTGGACATGGACCTCCACGACCACACCAACTGTGATTGGTGCACATGTTAATCTATATTTACATATACTGCTCTGCAGAGATAGTCTATTTGAGTTTTCTTTAACGCCTTTTCCACTTTTTTCTCTTATTGTTATTCTTGTTGTTGTTCAGGTTGGCCTATAGAGGAGGAGTTACATCCATTAATGTTTGTATTCAGCTGTCATTTTTAAGGCGGTGTCATAGCAACCTTGTGCACCAACTATGGTTTTCCTATTTAAACACACAGTTGCAAAGGTAAAAATGTGCAAAAGAGTGTATAGGTCATCCTTGCAGGCTCCACTACAGGCTAGTGGTTAGAGTTGTTCACTGCCAACAGAGGGGAACCACTGTGGGCCAAGCCCCCTAAATCCCCTCCCCCTAACTGTTCCCTGGGTGTCAAAATATGACAGTCCACTCAATCAATCAATCAAACTTTATCTATATAGCACTTTTCATACATTACCATACATTACTTTGCAACACAAAGTGCTTCACAAAGATAAAATAACCCGTCCCTCCCACCCCCAGACATAGACCCATGCACACACACGCACACTCATGCACATGCTCATGTAAAAACAGCAGTGGTATCTATCAAACAAGAGTCGTGACATGGCAAGGTACCGAGAATCCAGGTGAGGAAGGATCACCTGTTGGAGGCCCTCCACGCCCAGGGGCAACACAGTCTGTAGACGCAGGGAACCCCGCCACAGAGGCTTAATAAGGTAAATATTATTACCATAATTGAACACAGAAGTTTTTACAACAAAATGTTTTAGATAGTCCTGTGATGGACTGGTGACTGATCCAGGGGTCCAGCCCCCCCATGAACCCTGCATTGGAATGAGCAGGTATAGAAAATAGTGGATTGATTGGAGTTTCAAATAAAAGTAAGATGTTATCTTGAACTTGAAGGTTTGTTTACTGGGTTCTGTATTGCTGCTGTGGTAAAAGAATAAAGATATTATCCATTTTCACACATGTACCCTACATCTGAAAGTTCTGGAGAAGGTCCAGAGACTTTGATCTGGCCTTTGCACAGATGCTATTCACACATTGACTTGCGGAAATTTCACACTGAGGATGTGCTGATATAAAAAATATTCTGGAAGTGGTGCCTGAACAGAGCACACAGGAAGCAGGAATTAAGTAAAAGTCATGCTATGAAAACTGTAGTGTTTTGTTCAGAGCTTTTACATATTTTACCGACTACAGAATTTTCCTGTTTCCTTTAACACCTTTTGGGGACAATGGATGGAAATTAGCCTTGGGCTGTATCAATATATTCTGAAACGTTCATTGTTTTTGCATGGTCTCGTCCAAATAACATAAAGCCTAAAGTAAATTTAAATGAAAATGCTACATGCTAACTTGCTGAAAATACTCCAGAGGATTTGCTCCAGTAGTCACACAAACTATTATTCTGTGATTTTCTGGAAATATTAGCTACTGTGGAACTCCTGCAGAGGAATCTTTGGTGACGTTTGTATTTCACATGCAAGACCTCTGAAAAATGACAGAAACATTTTTGTGTTGCATTTTTTTTTGTGTGAAAACAGCTATCAATTCAACAAAAGCACATAGAAAACGAATTATATCACAGACAACATGCTTCCTCTCTTCATAACCAAAGAAGCTGATTTCACAGTTATTGCACACCTTCTTTGGTGTTCCGAGCTGTGGAGGATTGATAACGTTCTGGGCGTCCTTCAGTCATCGGTAGCATAATGAGCCTGGAATAGAGGTCTGTTTGAAGTGTTAATGATCTTACTGTTTGTTTCATCTCACAAGCTGTGTGCACATCGTCTGTGCTCTTATTGTGCTGTCCTTTGATCATGTGAAGCCATTGACAGTAACTAAAAATCATTATGTCCCTCTCAAACATGATAGATGGAAATACATATCAAAACTGTCCACATGAATTAGAAAAGACTGCTTCTAATAAGGAGTTGGAGAGGTTTTCCTTTGTTTCAACCTCTGGAAATGACTTTTAAGTTCCCCAATGAAAAAGAAAACAAAATTAACAGAGAGCCTGAATCTTATTCAGTGCTTTCAAACGTTCAGGTTGACAGTGGCCTGTCTGTATATTACTCAACTGCACAAGAACCCCATCAGATGCATGGAAGTGAACTTGTGCTGCTGACTTTGGGACAGAAATAATCGTTGCTGCCTCCAGGCTCTGCTACATGTGAGCCGGGTTCATTCTCATTGGCTAAGCCTGACATCGAAACTGACAGTTTGTGTTTTGACTAAAATAATGGTTGTTTTTTTTCATTATATTTAAAGACTTGTGACTGACAGGTTGTTATAAAAAAAGGCTTTTTTGCTAATTAGACGGGGAGATAGTAATACCTAGTCATCTAAACATTTTATGACAACATATTTAGCTATGTTGTCTATAATATCAAGTTGATTTATCATTTATGCCTTCATTGTTTTCTTCATATGTCATCCATTTTCAGAAACTCACAATCTGCTGGAAAAGGTGAAATTGAAGACAAACAACAATAAAATTAAAGCAAACAGTCTGTATATCTGTGAGAAAGTGACACTGTAGGTGGTGCCAAGTCTTCCTCAAAGCATAACTGTTTAACTGCCAGTTTGGATGGCCAAGGAGCAGCAACGAGTAATGAGCCAATCGGCTTTGTCCTAGGCCAGGCAGACCTGTTGGTGCACCTGCTGATTCCCAGGCCTTCTTGCCAGTCTGAGACTACAGTGAAACCCAGAGTGATACTGGCTTTGAGCCAGAGGAAGAGCTGGTTGACTACTCCTGACACAATCGCTAAAAGCAGGGGATCCTGGAAGGAGGACCTGCCATCGGCAAGAAGATAAGAAATAGGGTGACTAACCATGAGAGGAGAGGGAGGAGGAACATGAGGAGGAGGAACAGTTCGCTGAACTCCTGGGAACCTAAAACCTGTCCAACATGAGCTTTTTCGATTGCTCAATAAGTGTATTGTGACTGTACAACATGGAAATCTTTGTCTTTGTATCATGTGTGAGTAGCAATCCACAACTGAGACATGACAGTCGAATGTCTCGTTTAACTCAACTTCACAGACTGCCTTGTCTAATGTTAATATCCTTGGAGTTCATTGAAGACCTCCACCTGCCCTCACACACTTGTAGACACAAAATGTAAAGTAATGCCAACAACATTATCTACGACTGACAAGCAACATGTCAACTCTTTCCAAAGGCTTCTAAATAACAGGGTTTATAAAGATGTGTTTGTCTACATTAAGAGGATATTTGGAGTTCATTACAATGTTAGTCTTGTTTCCTTAATTTTATAACCAGCTTTCATCAAGACATCAATGCATGATGAAGATTAAAAGTTGAAATCTGGGAGCATTGCCAAGTCGGTTGGGGCAAATCACACAACGTAGTCAGATGATTACATGTAGAACGGTTGTAAACAAGTAAGAAGTTTACTGTACTGTGTTATTCATCATTGGAAAGCCTGATTAGTCGCCTTTACAAAGACGTATAACTTGTAAGAATAGTGCGTCTGTGGACAACACAGTTAAACATGTGAGTACATGTTTAAAAACAATAAATATTTTTTATTTTACTCTATTCATTGTACACTGCCAGGGCCAGGGATGTGTATGGATGATCCATTTGCAGACACAACAGTCTGGGTGCTCCTCCTCATGCCGGTCACCAGCTTGGTCACATTTTGCTGTGGGATGGCATCCTGTTCCTCAACCAGGAGTTGTTGAAGGTTAACCAACATGGCTGTGTTGGTCACAGCATTCCCAAAATTATCTTGAGTATTCCCTATGGTAGGTCATCCTATCCTCTCCACTCCCAAACTGTGGAAGAACCTGTGTGATCGTGGCTCTTTGGGGGAAAGCGTTGCCATCCTGGAGGATGGAGTGAGGCCCTAGATTCTGGAGATTAGATATGCCTATCAATTAAGTGCCAATCAGATGCCATTCATGCATCTGTGACTGGTACAAACCAGGTAGCACTCTCATATGCAACACCTCTACAAAAAAACAAACTATATTGCACACAACCTGCGCCGTGTCCTCATAACCAAAGAAGCTGATTTCACCATTACTGCAATCCTCTTTTGGTGTCTTGAACTGTGGAGGATTGTTAACATTATGGGCATCCTTCAGTTGTCTGTGGCAAAACGAGCCTGAAGAGGCCTGTTTGAAGTGCTAATCATCTCATCGTTTGTTTCATCTCATAAGCTGTTAGCCTGTAGTTGGGTGTTGTGATTTTAATGCAAACATTGGCTCTCTTTTTTATTTCTTAGCTTAGTTTTAGTCTAAAAGTCCTGAGTTAAAAATGTGTTGCCCTTTAATCCATAAATAGCCCATATATTCATCAGCTAGCTGCTAGCTTTACTTAAAGTTGTAGAATTTGAAGCAGTTTTCTGGTCTCTACCTCCTGTTTCATATGATCAGCAGCCATCAGTGTTTCTTTCAGAACTCGCTGAATGAGAAGGACATGAAAATTTGTCCCCCCCAAAAATCCTAAAAACTTTACAATGAGGAATCTTCTGCAATTGTTCCATAATTTTTAGATACAGCATGTTATAGACTAGTTAACCTCTGCCCATTGTTACATCTGAGAGGCTCTTCCTCTCTGAAATGCTCCTCTCCTCTCAAAGCCTGTTGTTGCTCCTGTTCCAACTTTTTAAAGATGTGTTGCTACCATCAACTTATAAATTCAATTCAATTTTTTCAATTCAATTTTATTTATAAAGCGTTTTTCATACTGAAGCAACACAAAGTGCTTTACATGATAAAAACAATAAAAAACAGAATTAAAAACATTCATACAACAGTAACAGAAATTTAAATCATACACCTCATTTTCTCTTTCACATGTAATCATAA
>JAOXYM010000024.1:9397237-9430998 GCA_028567055.1 Leptatherina wallacei | reverse complement strand
CACACACACACACACACACACACACACACACACACACACACACACACACACACACACACACACACACACAAATGAGGGAATATTTCCCATGAAATGGTAAAATATGGGTTTATAAGATTTGCAAATCATTTCATTCTCTTTTTATTTACATTTTACACAGCATCACAGCTTCTTTGGAATTGGGGTTGTACATATAAACTCATTTTTATTACAGCCCCACCTACCTTTTCCCCACTCAAAGGTTTTTTCTTTGTAAACCAAGTTGGAAATCAATTTTTTTAAGCATCTCACCAAATATAGCAATTATCTACAGTTCTGGACAGGTAACATGCATTTACTTATCATATTTTTAAGCTAAAAAAACAGTTTGCATCTCAGCCTTGCATCTTAAAAAAAAAACAAATCTAAGTTCATTGTGGGTCCACTTGTGACAGGGCGTCAGATGACAAAACACTAGCCCTCTCTTTTGACCCTTCCATGTGAGGTCAGACGAAGGATGTGCCACATTAACCCACTGAGAACAGAAGTTCAAACAGAGCCCTGACACACTGCCACATGATGGACGGCATACTGACTAATGGCAAACAGATTGCTGATGTATTGGGATGATGTGTGTTTTTTATCCTCCAGCTCAGCTGTGACTCAATCACCCTGCTCTGGACAAGAGCCGTCAGGTTTTTAAGTGTTTCATAACCCTTCTCTCTATGTCTTTCCCTGTCAGATAAACTTCACTTCACTACACAAACAGTGCTCTGTCCATGTTAATTTTTCTCCAGCTCAGCTATATAAACGGCTCAATAGGTCTTTTTATGCTGGTTTCAGTATCACCACTCAGACAAAAGCCACTGATCCTTTTAGGTTTCAAGAAGACTGACCAGTACTCCATTGTTGGGATAAACCAGCCTGCTGATGTTTATTCTTAATCAGTGAATCTGACTCAATCACTCTCCTGTGAATGCCCCCTTTCCCTTTGGAAAAGACACTTTCAGACAGCTATCAGTCACAGCATGGCACTTCCGAACCCCATCAACAGTCATGTGGATTACATTATAAATGACCAACTTCATGCACTGCAAGAGGCCTGAAACTACTTAGCATATGTTAATACAGAAAAGAGTTCAGGAGGCCGACCTAGTAGGGTGGTGAGGATCCTTCAGAGACATCTCTTAAAAACTTTTCCTTCAGTGTAAATTAGCCTCTACTATCAGACGTCATAGGTGGTTGTGAAGTGCATGGTCAGAAAAGCTTTTCTAAAAATATACATAACACAGAGGTGTAAGTTGCTCTCAGTTTATTTGCATCACATCACTCAGCCATGTAAAAAAAAAAGACACACAAGTTAGAGAAGAACATGTTGGTTGAGATTAGCAACGATAATGTGGAATCATATCAAAGCACAATCTATGGGGTAAAATTGTGATTTTGAATTTTGTCTTAATGGTTTGTTTTGACAAACAGAAACAGGAAGTTTGCTTCTACGAGAAGCGTAATACAGCCAACAGTTACAAACACTTTCACATACACCACATATTAATGTTCAAGAGTGCAAAACGGTACTTTTTTTTTTTTAAAAAGGCTTTTGAAGAAGAATTTTCTTTCAGTTACGCCCACAAAGAGGCTGTTAAGCGTCCTCTATCTGGACTCACTGGGTTTCTGAGGAGATCAGGGGTACGTGAGGATATAAACAAAGAGAGGTGAAAACAGAAAGAAATCCAGTCTTATGATGTCAGTGGGAGGATCTGCAGAGACTCCTGCAGTGCTTGCTTTCACAGATGCAGATTGATGAGAGTCAGGAACAAAAAGCCAAAGGTTACCACTCTTTTGCAACTTTTCATTGCAGACCAGAGGATTTTTTTTAAAACCGCTTCCTGTCCAGACTGAAAGATTCAGACAGCGGAGACACATTTCTTTTCTGATTTGTCCCAAACAACAAAATCCCGGTGCTGTGTATCAGTTGCGTCAAAAAATAAATGTCAGGCTTGATAAGGTTTCTCAGCTGACTTGCTCGAAGACAAGAAAAAATACCCAACCAAACCAGCCAGGGAAGCTCTGACGAGCAGGTAAGAATGCAGCAATTCTCACTGCAACCTGAACTGGCAGCTGCCGCATATAAATAGGTTGCTGCAGCCACACGACAAGAAAACAACGCCCATCTGCTCAAACACAAAGTCCTCACACTTTCTGTTCTTCCTTTTGCTTACATTAAAGGCTGCAGCCGGTAGCAACCAAGCATGCAAATTCATAGCTTTTACATACTGGCATGGCTTTTCCCTCTGTGGCTGGGCTTTGCAGGTTGATCACATCCCTTAAAAGTCTTTTGTGATTGCACCTTTCTCTCAAACATCACACTTTAATTGACACACACATAATTTTCTTTTTAAATAGGAAGTTATCCGTTAAAAACATTTGAATATGCATCAGTCTCACTGGGACTGGACATGAGGTTGCGAGTCACCTTTTGGCACTCATGACAAAATAAGCCCCTTTTTCAAACAAAGAAGGATGTAACAGATCTGATATGTGATGAAAGTGAAAGTGACATGTTTATATAAATTAGAATTTTTGTCCACAACCCACAGGGTTAACAGGAAGAGTTCAGACGAAGCAGAAGAACTTCTTCCAGCTGCACCTGGAGAAAGCTTTAGTGCGCCTGTCGGAAAACCTCCTCTTCTTGCTCTTGCGGGCTTTGTTCTTAATTGCGGCAAAGATAGCCGCATCGAACGCCTCCTTCAAGTTCTTCTGGGTGAGTGACGAGCACTCTATGTAGTCCGTGGCTCTGATTTTGTCCACCATGCTCCTGGCTCGAGAACTTGGGATTGGCTTAACTTTAGACTGGTCCAAGTTGATGAGGACGTTCACATCCAGCAGAAGGTCCGACTGGGTCCCAACAAGAACGATGGGTGAGGATGGGTTGTGAGCCCGGATCTCCGGCACCCATTTCTTTGTGACGTTGTGGAACGAAGTGGGGTTGACCATGCTGAAGCACAGTAGAAAGACATCTGTATGGTTGTAGGAAAGAGCCCTGAATTCATCAAACTCTTCCTGCATAGAAGATAAAGTAAGGGTTAGTGTCAAATATACGCTAAACAGACACGGTGGATGAATGGGTGACTGAGAGTGACTCACTAAAGTGAGAGGAAAAGATCATCTATTAACATTCAGGCTGTTACTGAGTCACATACTGGATTAAGCAAGGATGTGCTAGAATTTGTACATGAGAAACAGCACTGGGCATTTGAGGTAATTAATTCTGTTTTAATATTTTAATAAATCACTATACAGACCAGATCCAGGTAAAAAAAACAACAACATTTTTTTTATCTAGAAAATAAATAACAAGTAGGCCTATCATACCTGTCCAGCGGTGTCCACAAGTTGAACTCTGACTGGAGATCCTTCCACTTGGACCTGACCTGTTGGAGAGCAGAAGCACGAATCAGTTTCGGCTTCCTTCACTTTATATCACATTACTAATACAAAATCCAATTAAACCATCCAAATCATACATCATTCCTGCACCTTTTCTTTATAAAAAAAAAAAAAAACCTTAATCAGGACATATGGGGTAATGCTTCCTTAAAAATGGCAACATTTCTTAATAATAAAAGAAATTCATCCCAAACAACTCACCGGAGAACACATCAAAACCGGTCTGTTTGTATTCTGCGGGGTATCCATTAGATATGTAGCTGACAATCATGCTGGTTTTCCCGACTGCTCCGTCTCCGACCAGCATACAGCTGATGACACCAGGATCCAACTCATCCTCCCGGGTAAGCCCGCAAGCTGAAGGGACTCGGGACTCGTGATAAAAGTAATCCATGTTGGGTGGCATGTCGAGCAGAATATTAAACCTCACGCCACCAACTCTCCCACTGTCTAAAGAATGGAGACTAAGAGTCAGCTGTGTTGTCTGTCCGCCAGTTTGATTGTCTGTTGATGACTGGAAGACGCAGCTCTGACTGGCTGAAGTGAAGCCCCACGCGTTGGGAGGGGCGTTTTGAAAGCAACTTTCTTCTCTGTTCAGTGTATGGCCCCGACAGGTTGTAATTTGCATAGGCGCACCCACTAATAGATTTAAATCTAATAATAATAATAATAAAAAAGACTTTGTTTGCAACATAGATAGATGGCAGAAAGACAGACGGGTAGGCTTGATTAATCTTCTAACTGTATATCTTTAAAAAGCATTATCAGGTATAATTACATGTTTTTCTTTCTTTCTTTAAAAGTACAACAAACAAAAAAAGAAAAAAAAAAGAAGAAAACATATAAGCAATTTTTTTAGTCCCAAAAATATATAAGATAGGATAGGCTAAACTGGATCAATCCAGAAGAAATTATTGTGACACAGCTTCTCTCTCAGTAATAAAACATTAACTTAATAAATAAATAGAATAAATAAGAAATTAACTGCATTAAATCGATAAAAAAGACAGACAATGAATTCATTAGAAAGACTGAAGCATTCTCAAAGCATAGATGGAAAATAAGGATTATAAATAATAAATGTGGTGAAGTCTTTTATGTCTATTGTGCCAGAAGACATTTTTTAGAATCTCATTTTTCTGAGTAAAAAAAAAACAACTATTACATTTATACCCCCTTTAGTTTGACTGGGTTATATTTGTGTAAAATAAACAGAAGTGAATTTATTTACTTCATTAGTAATGAACTGTGTACAGTCAAAATGTTTTTAGTAAAGCTTTTCCAGGATTCTGTGCAGCCCCGATTTTATTTCTGGACAAAGCGCGCCCCCTACCGACGGAGGCGGCACTGCACGTACAAAGATCACATGATTCTACGCATCACCTGATTATGATGATGTTCTGCACTCGGAAGCTAAAGTGGATGCTAGTCTATCAGAAATAATTAAAGTTTCACGAATTCTCGTATCAATACTGCAGCTCAAAACTACGTATTGTCCATATTTCCTCTCAGTTTAGACGCACGGAAAGAAAAGAAATACGTTGGTGAGACTTACGGGTGGAGTTTGCAATTGCTAGCTAGCTAGCTAGCTAGCTGCTTGCTGTTTTGGCATGTCATCCTAGGATCGACTCCTCGCTTGTCGTTTTATGTGGATTATTTGAATTAATTTAATTTTAATATATACGTTAATGTACATTTAATCATGGCTTCAATTCTTGATGAGTATGAAGACTCTCAAAACATCAGGCAAGGTTCGCAACAGCATAGCCGCCCGTCTACAGCTAACATCGGGATAACGCACTCAGGTAGGTCCCCTTCACATCTTTTTAGCATTTAAAGATAATGCATACATAAAATGGTGCTTTTCTTGATATGCTGATTTTTTTTCTCGTTTCTCACTGAAGGCTTTGTGAACGTGAGACTTGAGGAAGAGAAGCCGATATTCAACAAACAAAGGATTGATTTTACTCCACCTGAGAAGATAAATCATCTTTCAGTCTGCAACAATCAGCTGTGCATGAGTCTGGGAAAGGACACTTTGTTGAGGCAAATACAGCTATGATATATGTGTAATAGACAGCATGAATTGTTACTGGCGTTTGCATTGTTTTGATTGGATTGGTTTCAATTCAGAGCTGATCTTCCTGCAGTTAATAACTATTGTTTTTGACCTGTAGTAATGTATGTATGTTTTGTCAAATATAGGATTGACTTGGCCAAACCAGATCAGCCCAATCAGACTGAATTGGGAAGGAAAGATGACAGTAAAGTGCACAGGCTGTTCTTGGATCCAACAGGTGAGCGGATCCACAAAAGTTGCTTCAATTGTCCAAACATCATAATTAAATGGCCTATAACAAGTATTTAATACCGGTTCTCTGAGCCGTCTTGTTTTATTATTATTATTATTATTGTAAAGTTGGTTCTGCTTCTGCATTATTTTTAAGATTACTGTGGGAATGTCATGGTTATGACATTTAGAATAACTGTTAAATCCTCATCCATATTTTTCCACTGCAGGCTCCCATCTGCTGATCAGCCTGAGCACCAGTGAGTGTCTGTACCTCAACAGGAACACCCAGAAGGTGCGCAGTCTATCCCGCTGGAGAGGCCACCTCATCGAGAGTGTGGGCTGGAACAAGCTGCTGGGCAATGAGACCAGCACAGGTCCCATCCTTGTGGGCACAAGCCAGGGCATCATCTTTGAGGCTGAGATCTCTGCAAATGAGGGCAGCCTGTTCAACACCAATCCAGATCAATACTTCAGACAGGTCCACTCCCTGGAGGAAGATGGCAAACCTGCACCAGTCTGCTGCCTGGAGATAGAGCGAGGCCTGGAGAACAAGTATTTCATCATAGCCACCACACGCAAACGCCTGTTCCAGTTTGTGGGTAAGGTGGCTGAGGGATCGGAGCAACAAGGCTTCAGCTCAATCTTCAATCAAAATCAGGATCTGCTGCCCAGTTTCCAGGAGTTCCCAGCCAACATGGGTTACAGTGAGATCACCTTCTACACCTCCAAGCTTCGGACATCCCCCAAGGCATTTGCCTGGATGATGGGTAATGGAGTTCTTTATGGTCAGCTGGACTACGTTAGGCCTGATTCCCTGCTGAGTGATGTGCAGGTAAATATCTACTGTTGTTTGCAAGAACTGTTCAAAGTATTTAGTCTAAGTTAGGCCTGATCTAAACTTTCCACATTCACTCTTGTTGTTTTTATTTTTAGGCTGTATGTACTTTTATCCATATTTTATTTTTCTCAAATACACAGGTGTGGGAGTACACCCCGGACATTGACCTAAGCATCAACAAACCCATCTCCATTGTGCTGACACAGTTCCACTTCCTGCTCCTGCTTCATGACCGAGTTAAGGCCATCTGCACTCTGAACGGACAGGTGGTATACGAGGATGTGTTCCCTGATAAATTCGGCACCCTCAAGAGGATGATCAAAGATCCCGTGGGTGGGTTGGTGTGGATCTACACTGAGCGGGCAGTTTTCCGATATCACATTCAGCGAGAGGCCAGGGACGTCTGGCAGATGTACATGAGCATGAATAAATTCGATCTGGCCAAAGAGTACTGCCGTGACCGGCCCGAGTGCATGGACATGGTGCTGGCAAAGGAGGCGGAGCACTGCTTCCAGAATAAGCGATACCTGGAGAGTGCCAAGTGCTACGCGCTAACACAGAACTACTTTGAAGAGATAGCACTCAAGTTTATTGAAGCCAAACAGGAGGAGGCCTTGAAAGAATTCTTACTGAAGAAGCTAAATAATCTGAAACAGAGTGAGAGAACACAGATCACCCTGCTGGTCACCTGGCTGGCAGAACTCTACCTAAACCGCCTCGGGCAACTAGAGAGCGACGGCAACAGCATCATCTTCCAGGAAACTCGCGATGAGTTCCGCCAGTTTATTAGCAGCTCCAAGCACAAGGAGTGCCTATTTAACAATCGCAGCACCATCTACGACCTGCTGGCCAGCCACGGCAACGTGGATGACATGGTTTATTTCTCGGTCGTCATGCAGGACTACGAGAGAGTGATATCCCACTACTGCCAGCACGATAACTACAGCGCAGCTCTGGATGTGCTCGCCAAGCACTGTGACGAAAAGCTCTTTTACAAGTTCTCCCCCGTACTCATGCAGCATATTCCCAAAAATGTGGTTGACGCGTGGATTCAGATGGGGAAGAGGTTGGACCCAAAGAAGCTCATTCCAGCTCTGATGAACTACAGCCAGATGGGCAGCACCCAGCAGATCAGCGAAACCATCCGCTATATGGAGTTCTGCGTGTATGAGCTGAACGTGACAGAGGAGGCCATCCATAATTACCTGCTGTCGCTTTATGCCAAGTACAAGCCCGACTCTCTGTTGTGGTATCTGGAGCAGGCAGGTACACACACCTCTGAGATCCATTATGACCTAAAATATGCCCTCAGGCTGTGTGCAGAGCATGGCTACCTCCGGGCCTGCGTACTGGTTTACAGGATTATGGAGCTTTATGAGGAGGCCGTGGATCTTGCTTTACAAGTAAGCGATGCCTGTCTTTGAGTGAACGGTGCATGGAAATAAATGGCTTTTCTTAACAAAACGTGGACTTTGCTTGGCAAGATTTGACAGATGCTGCTAATGTTTGGTGTTTTTTTAATAATCCATAGGTTGATGTAGACCTAGCCAAGTCATGCGCTGACCTGCCTGAGGATGATGAAGAGTTGAGGAAAAAGCTTTGGCTCAAGATCGCCAGGCATGTGGTGCAGGAGGAGAAAGATGTGAAGAAAGCAATGAACTGCCTGTCCAGCTGCAACCTGCTCAAGATAGAGGACATCTTGCCTTTCTTTCCAGACTTTGTCACCATTGACCACTTCAAGGTCTGTAACAAGAAGTAGTGTTTTGTTTTTTGTTCATTTTATACCATATTTTGAAGTTGTCTCCATTTATAATGTCTGAAATGGGCAGAGAGCACAGCGTTTTGTTACAGTCAAACGTAAAGTGCACTATGTTTATTTAAAATGTGTACTTCATGCTCCGATTTACTTTATAATCATGGTTTCTTAGGAGGCCATCTGCAGTTCCCTGGAGGAGTATAATCAGCACATTGAAGAGCTGAAGCAGGAAATGGAGGAGGCCACAGAGAGCGCTAAACGAATCAGAGAAGACATCCAGGAAATGAGGAACAAATATGGCGTTGTGGATTCCCAAGAAAAGTGTGCTGCTTGTGACTTTCCATTGCTTAACAGGCCTTTCTATCTGTTCCTGTGTGGGCACATGTTCCACTACGACTGCCTGTTCCAGGTAACAAGGGCTTCCAGTCCTTTACAGTAGTCACATACGTCATTATGTCATGTGTCACTGCATACATATTTTTATTACATAATCATTTGTTTGAAATTTATTCCTAAAGATATAAAGTAAAAGATTTTTTCCCCTTCTTTTTTTCCTCTACCTTGTAGGAAGTGACACCTCACTTGTCAGCCTACAAGCAGACTCGCTTGGAGGAGCTGCAGAAGAAGCTGTCTGCAACAACGCAATCCTCAAAATCCCGCCAGCGTCAAGCACCAAAGGAAGACGGAGACACTTCCAGCCTGGGAAAGGGCAATGCGGGTACGAGCCGCGAGCAGATCATATCAGACATTGACGACATTGTTGCATCGGAGTGCACGTACTGCGGTGAACTGATGATCAAATCCATCGACAAGCCTTTCATTGATCCGCAGAAATTTGAGGAAGAGAAATCCAGCTGGCTGTGAATGAGGACTTCTTTTCATTTTCAGTGTGAAAATGAGACAAAATGACAACTTACCATGTATGTGTGAGCAGCGGTGCATCGTTCAAAGGACTAATCCATTCAGTGGAAATAGACATTCACCTGATTGCCTGTTGGTAGTGCCTACTCCTGAAAATGTCAGCTCAGCTCACCACAGTGTGTTTTGGTGGCAGTATATGAAACTGCTGGGAAGATCTTTGCACTTCATATGAGAGTGCTTATTAAAAACAGACATGGATGGACTTACACTGTGGGCAGTGATGTGCAACATTGTATTGATGTCAGATATTGCCATGTTTGAATGTCTGAAGAAATGTATAAAGGATGGAAATTCACTGCACTTATTTTATCTCTTAAATATATTAAGTTATGTATTGTTGACACATCAATAAAGCCTAGACAAGGATATAAGTGATATTTCATATTAAATTGAACTGTGACTCATCAGAACTTGACAGTTTTGATGGAAAATTGTTCTGTTTAAAAAATAATAAATATTCAACATTCTTTTTATGTCTGAGCTGTATTGAAATAAGTCTAAACACGTCAAAGTGTCTCAGGAGGTAGACACTTGAGCGAAGCATGACCTGGACAAGAGTAAGATAAGACAAGAGTGTTTAGCTAATGGCTGAAGGTAGATGTGGGAACAGGCTACTGGAATGGAAGCTGTTTGGACCAAATCCAAGTCTGCTCTGTTATGAAAATGTTTTCTTTGTTGAATAATGATCCAGTCATCAGCAGTTAATCAATATAGCAAATATAGGTACTTGGGCATTGACTTTTTACAGCCATTTGTTGTCTTGGTATCTAACTGTTTTAATTTAATTTTTATCTTTTCTGAGATCTTTTCAAAAGTATTCTATATATAAAAATCTATGCAAATAGCAAAAAACTTAGATACATTTAATATAAATTTTAAATATTGCAGCTGCCTGACCTGACCAAAAACGGAGTTCCCGTATGATGACGTAAGACGTAGCTCGGTAATCTTCGCAGTGTGCAGACACTATCAATCGACATCGGAAATGCATCGATGTCTTCGTATTTTATGTGAAAATACGGTTGTTAATTCCATATATGTCAACAGTAAAATCTTGAATTAACAGCAATGGATAGCGCTGGATTTTTTTTGTCACAGTCGTACCCTCAGAAACACCGACAAGCTACCGTCCCGCTCTCCGCGATTGATTAAAATGCCTGCTCCTTGCTGTAACCTCGCCATGGCGTCGTGTCTCTGCTCTCTCAGTAACAGAAAGTGGCCGCCTCTCTGCTGTTGCTGCCGACTCAAAGCTCACAGACTCGCTCGGCGCCTCATACCGCCATTTTGGAGTCAGAGAACCGAGAGTCGGCAGCAGCGCTGGGAAAGCCTTAAAGGGGGACACGGGGCTGAGGTGAGAGACTCCACAGTGGTTGTTATGGCGAAGGAGCAATGGGGAAGATGGCCAGGACGGAGAAAGAATTAAAAGATGGGGATCACACATTCACCAGGCTACCGAGCCTCTGCTCTTACCCGCCTACAAGGGTACGAGAGGCGCAGGCGAAGGGCCTCGCTGTCGCTGTATCGCGACGGCACGCAAATTAAGGAATTGCTATTAAACTGATATATAATACATTGTTTAGGCAGGGAGGTGGTGGCCTTAAAGAGACAGAGCCGATTTGAATAGCTTTTATTTATGGAGTGAGACATCGGCGTCAAAGCGCCTTAGTGCTTGATAAGCTAACTAGCTAACACTTCTAATAAACGTTATTAAGGAAGTTATAGCTAAGTATTTCATTCCGTGAAACAGACTGCATTATATAATAAACCACCAACGTGAAACATCCCATTCTGGGTGGTTAACGTGAAGCAGACAGCTGTCAGTGTGAGAGGGAACCAGCACCTTGACCCCTTTACCCACTCTGTGATCACAGGCAGCTAACGGTCGTTAGCCTGTATGCTACAGTCAGGCTAGCTAGCAGCTCCCCACCAATACCAGCTCCGATTAGCTAGGTCGCTAATAACAGGTAAAAGATAGTTCAGGGAGGCCTATTTTATGAAAAATAAAAACGTAAGTTTTTCTTCATTTAATGAACAATCAAATTATTGATTTTATTGATTCTGTACTTTTTCGGGGGAATTCTTTCACAAGCAAAGAAGGGAACAGTCAAAGTCAAGTGAATATATAGATTGTTTGTGTGAAAGTGACTTTAAATCTCCTTAGATATAAAATAAGGACCGTGAGTCTTCAATTACAACTGGCTAATGATTCCACAGGTGGTACAGTCCTGGTCAGAATAACTACCATCCATCTATTGAATTTTTAATCCACTCAGGAAAATCTACATAATGATGCATTAAAGAAAATGAATATAGGAAAGTTAGTGGAAAGTAACATATATATATATATATATATATATATATATATATATATATATATATATATATATTATGATATGTTGGGGGGAACCCAACAAAAAAACACCTGATATCTTATTTGAACTGTCTAAAGTGGTGGTTTCAGCCTGCATCATACACTGCACACAAAGGGATTAAAGAAGTCAAAATTGATGTTTGTAAAGACTTTAATTGTTACCAATCAGTCTTCTGTTGGCACAGAAAACATAATTGAAAACTATTTGTCACCTGTCTGTTAATGGATGAAAAACATTTATTGGAAATGAAGAAAACACTCAACTTACGATAAAACATGGTAAAAATTCTTTTATGCTCAGATGATTCTTTGCTGTATCTAGTACTTGAAGAATTAAATGTATCAAAGGTGGCAAAATAGCCTCAGAATACCAGACCATCACTTTACCAAGTCATTTTGAAGCATAGCCAGTTATGTGATACCTGTAAACTGGATTTTAGGGCAAAGGTGTTGGGTGTTTCCCAACACCAGAAGCATCTAAAAGCCAAAAATAACTTTACTTAATGCTTGTTTGCATAGTAGTGAAAGAAGTGACAGAAAGGTTGATTCTAACCATCGCTCGTTTCACCTGTACATGCCATTGTTCTCATTACTGGTTCTGCAACCAAACTTTAGGGATACCTGCACATGACAGCATATTTAATCAAACAAAAGCATTTTTATTCATGTTCAGTAAAATAATCATTAAAACATTCTAATAATTGGTAAATAGTCATTTATTAAGAATCCAGGGGGGGGGGGGCAATAATTCAGACCATATCTGTACAGTTTGTAAAACCTAAAATATTTAGATGTAAAGCGTTCCAATTTAATCTGTTTATCATCTGAAATGACTTTTATGAGGATATTCAATGTTCCACATGTCTTTTATAATGTGGGAAGCAAAGAGTGGGTAAATGCCTTTTAATTATGTCTCCAATAATAACAAGGAGGAAATGTGTAACACATTTTATTGCATAAAATTTTACTTTGTATATTTATACTTGCATGATATTTCTGAATAAAATGTCCTCTAAGATACTGTGGTACTTTGAATATGCTGTATATCATACATATATAAATCAGGAAGTGATTGTTTGCTCCCTGTAGGCTCTTTCACCTTTATCTGATCATTAATCTGGGGATCAAGAACGATGCTATCTCTTACTGAGGAGGTAAGTGTATACTATAATATGCAGAATTGACTGCATTTGGACAAATCCTATTGTTTCCTGCGACTGTTCTTCTGACCCCAAGTCATCTGCCCCTCCTTTCATTCAATTTGTTTCACACCATTTTTCTCTTCAGTGAACATTTCTGCCCTGCTGGGCAGAGGCTAGTGGGCTGCATGGCGTCAGGGCAGGGCGGCAGACTGGAGGATGGAGCATCGGGGGTGTCTGGCCTGGCCAAACCTCTCTACCTACAGCGCTTAGAAAGATCCCTGAAGTTGGAAAGTTTTCTGCGCCAAACTGCCGCTGTCTTTAACAGAGACATTACAAGGTACGGAACAAGGAGCATTTCAGGGTGGGGTTAAATTTGCTGTTCAAAAGCTTAGGTTGATGAATTTAAAAACACAAACCTGTATGTTGAGATTGTTCATTCTACTTTGACAATTTTTTTCTTTTTCATTCGGTTAGTAATATTAGATGTTCTGTCACATGTAGTGAAGCCCTGATTTTTTACTGCCACATATACACAAAGAGAAGAATAGACACTTACAAGCTCCTTACATTTAATGTTCTTGTTGCAGTGATGATAGTGATGACAGTGATGGGGCATTGGGGCCAGGGCTTTTCCTGGACCCTTCCGCTCAACACGGTACTCTGACCGCGAAGAGTGAGCCATGTGAGCAAGAGGATGAGTTACCAGATGTTAAGCCCATTAATGGAGTACTTCTGCAAGATAAAGGTAAGATGGGCTTTAAAAATGTCTTATTAGAAATGTTATTTACAAGTCATTACATATGCATTACCACACTGTGGCCATTTTTCCACTTATTAACTAAATAGTTCATGCTTATATGTGTAATGTTATGTCTTCCTCTCCTTTTTTAACTCAACAGACCAAAAAGCAGATAAAACAAGCCTCTATAATTTTTCCAAGCTGAAGAAGAACAGGAAATGGCTCAAGGTATTTCAAAGATTTTAATAAATTAAAATCATCACTTTCCTTTCGTGCACCACTTAAACCATTGTAATGCTACATTTTACCTCCTGTTATACACATTTTCACATTCCTCCTCTTTCTTCTGCAGAACATCCTGCTGAGTGACGACACCACAGATTCGGACACAGATTCCGATGACGGCAGCTTCACTTTGTCTCGAGAGGAGATGCATGACATGCTGAGACTACATCGTTTCACCAGGCAGCATCAGAGCAAGTTCTACTCTGACCGAGAGGTACAAAACACACCAGCATTTAAATGCGTTTGCAGTTAGCACTATTGGCATACGTTTCTGTGATTCCATGGTTGTGTTCACTGTGTATATGTTTTCTTGCAGCTTTATCAGTATCAGTACTACAGCACTGGTCTCTTATCTACTCACGACCCTTTCTATGAGCAACAGCGTCACCTTCTGGGGCCAAAGAAAAAGAAAATTAAAGATGAGAAGAAACTTAAAGGTAAGAAAAGGGAAAATTCATGATCGTCTCAATCATACGTCTCACTGTAGCATTTGGTGAAGAACTGTATTCAGTTGTTTTCTTTTTTTTTAATGGCTTGTTTTTGTCTTGTAGCCAAATTAAAAAAAGTCAAGAAGAAGAAGAAACGGGGAGAAGGAGACTTCCTGG
Source organism: Leptatherina wallacei (assembly GCA_028567055.1). Taxonomy (NCBI): domain Eukaryota; kingdom Metazoa; phylum Chordata; class Actinopteri; order Atheriniformes; family Atherinidae; genus Leptatherina; species Leptatherina wallacei. The sequence continues at coordinate 9,416,619 of JAOXYM010000024.1, read as the reverse complement.
ATGAGGACCGTCCTTATGTTAATAAGATCTTTGCTAAGTTTTCCCACGATGCTCCGCTGCCCACGGTGAAGAAGAAGCATCTCACGATTGAACAGTTGAACGCACGGCGACACAAAGTGTGGCTAACCATAGCTAAAAAGGAAATCCCAAAGGTTAGGACGCATAAAGAAACGGACAAAAAAAACTCATGTGCTGCAGCATTATTGTGTTTTTATTGACAGCTTTCGAGTAGAAAGTGGTTTCAGGTTTGGTTTTTTTCGTTGCAGTCTTTCAAGCAGAAGACATCTGCTAAGAACCTTGTATTGACCAACGCTAAAAAGGTAATAAAGTGTTCACACTTCTGTACAGACATTGTAAGATCACTTTTTGATTGACTTGTTTGTACTAGCTCTGTGTTTCTGTATGAAGTTTTGTGGTCGCAACCTTTTTTTTTTTAATTTTTTCCAGTTGGCTCATCAGTGCATGCGAGAGGTGCGGCGGGCAGCTATCCAGGCTCAGAAGAACTGCAAAGAAACGCTGCCCCGTGCCCGACGCCTTACCAAGGAGATGATGCTCTACTGGAAGAAATATGACAAAGTGGAAAAAGAGCACAGAAAGAGGGCGGAGAAGGAAGCGCTGGAGCAACGGAAACTAGATGAAGAGATGAGAGAGGTGGGTAACAAAGAAGTTAATATAAGTTACTGTACGCTTGAAAAACCTAAGTGATGATGCATTATACCCCCCCGTCTCTCAGGCCAAGCGACAGCAGCGCAAACTGAATTTCCTCATCACCCAGACGGAGCTGTATGCTCATTTTATGAGTGGCAAAGCCAGCATAGGGGGTCCAGGAGGCGATACAGCTCAGGAGGAAATTCTGAGAAAGCTAGAAGACAATGCAGCCCAGAGACAAATAGACATTGGAGGAGGCGTAATGGTCAACATGGGACAGGAAGACTATGGTATGAATACAGTTATCCTGTTGTTGATGACTGATGGTGGTGTATATTCACGCCCCCTGTGAAAGTATTAACTCATTTTTCCAAACTATTTCACTATCTGTAATATGTCTAATAAGTACACAGTAATACCTTTGTAAGAACATCAGTGTTTCCTGTTTTTCTCTGTTTTGGCAACACACTCTGGCATGTGAGAAAGAATTGTAAGATTGAATCTGATTCCAGTGGTTTTATTTACAAAATGACATTATGTGATTGCAGATAGTGATTACTATAAATCTCAGGCCTTGAGGAATGCCAAAGAAGCCTATCTGATTCATCAAGAGAGGGTAAGCTGATGCATGCACACCCGTAGAAGATTAATTTAATCCAAAGACACAAACCCTGCTGTACTTTGCATAATCTCTAAATTTGTTTATTTATTTAGACCAGGATGTTTGATGAAGAAGCTAAGGACAGCCGCAGCGCCTCTCTGCACGTAGCCGGCGGCTTGTCCTCAGGCATCGGCTCTGGGTTTGGAGAAAGCTACAGCCTTTCAAACCCATCCATCCAAGCAGGAGACGACATTCCTCAGCCTACAATCTTCAACGGAAAGCTTAAAGGTTACCAACTCAAAGGCATGAACTGGCTCGCCAACCTCTATGAACAGGTAACCATGCCTGTCTCTAAAACTAGGAACTTAAAGGAATTATTTTTGTGTCTTCCTGTTGACAATGTACATATCTGGTTGATTGAACATATACGGTGGTCATTGAGTGAGTGTGTTTAGCCTCGGTGAAAAAAAACTCAACTTTTTTATTAATTCAACAATCATTGCTGAGTGCTTTTTTGGCAATCCATGCTTTTTGATGACCGACCCATCCACATGGAATCATTTACTCTTTCTCTTCTAATTTCTGCAGGGAATTAATGGAATCTTGGCAGATGAAATGGGACTGGGAAAGACGGTTCAGAGTATCGCCCTGTTGGCCCACCTAGCAGAGGTGAGAGAGAGGACTGGGTCAAAAGGCTTTCGTACACCACTCTCCACCAAAATGTGGTGGAATTTTCACTCGTCTCTGCTATTGTTTTTGACTCATGGAAACATATGCTAGGCTGCTACTTTGCACACCTGCATCCTTTAAAGAGGTCCCCTGGTTTCTGGCTATGCTTTTTGCAGGTGCTGGAACACTTCAATGCATGAGCAATATGACAGATTTCATAAATGTGAATAGCTTGTTTCCCAGCTCTTTAGATCTCTTGGTCTCCAAACTCTGAAAAGGGGGGTGGGGGGTGGAAATGTGAGCTTTTCAGTCCACCGTCGTTGACAGAAAGATGCATGGCGCGTTCCTTCGGGGCTTCCTGTTATTGGGTGCTGCTCACACGTGCATGTACAAAGACCACCTGCTGCAGCAGCTGATGATATATTCTTTTTTTTCTGTTCCTGCACAGAGAGACAACATCTGGGGTCCATTCCTGATCATCTCCCCGGCGTCCACACTCAACAACTGGCATCAGGAATTCACCCGCTTTGTGCCCAAATTCAAGGTGAGGATCCCGAACACTGCTGAGTGAGCACACCGACGGAAACATCTGTAAAAAGCCTTTAAGGGAACCAAATTTGTATTACTTTTCTATGGTTGACTTTTCCTGTCCTTCCAGACCTTTTTAATAAACATTTAAGAACAAATAAAAGAAGAAAGTATGTCTAACATTGACCACTTGGGGGCTCTATTGTAGCATTGCCTATTTAAAAGTGGCTGTTTTCGGAAAAAAAAAATCTTTTTGCATGTTTGAACTTGCCATTGACAGACTGTATAAGCTACAAATCATTTATCATGGACATTAATATACCAGCTATGCTTGAGTGCACACACCCATATTCAGTGTAATAAACATAACTCTTTGTTGTACTCAACATTCAACTATGTCCACTTTCTCAGCTAGTTTGGAAATAAATCAATTCCAGTTTATTTTGCTAATGAGGTGTGAAAAGACCCTATTACACAATTTGAAGATAAGCTTCCTGAGCACTCAAAGCAAGACTGAGTGAAAACAATGGAATACCAGCTTGTGTGGAGTGATATTGTGATGTGCAAATCTTTTCACAGCGAAAATATTCAAGTGATAGAAGAAGCGACTCGTGCGATCGCTTCAGTTGAATCACCTGAATCCCCACTGTTGTGTTTTTCTCACACTGATCAGTAACTGCGGGGGTTTAATGTTGAATGTTCGGACTGAATGGATTCACACAGTGATCATTTTAGAGTTGATACGCCTGCTAATTTGTTGTTTTGTTACCGACTTTCCCATCAGGTGTTACCATACTGGGGGAACCCTCATGATCGCAAAGTGATCCGAAAGTTCTGGAGTCAGGTAAAGATGGCTTGTTTGTGAAGATGCATCACTCTGTATTTTGTAATGTATAAAATCTGTTATGCAGAATTGACTATAATCCTCTTATTTATTTATTTATTTATTGATAGAAAACCCTTTACACACAAAATGCACCATTCCATGTGGTGATCACAAGCTACCAGTTAGTGGTCCAAGATGTCAAGTACTTCCAGAGGGTCAAGTGGCAGTACATGGTTCTGGATGAGGCCCAGGCACTGAAAAGCAGCACCAGGTAAAACAAAAACAGCTATTTTGTTGTGTTCATGGACTGATACTCAATAATTATGTTGATATTAAGAGTTTGCAATTATTTTTTGTTGTTGTTTATTTATTAGCATTTTAATCACTATTGAAGTTTTGTACACATTTATTCATTTTCCTATTCTCACTTCGACACAATTACTTCATTTTGGGCCAGAAAGAAGAAAAATCAAATGTGATGTTTTGAAATTCCGTAAGCCTCTATATAACGCTTACACAGACAACCTCCTGGAGGTCCTGCAGATTTGGGCCAACATTTCTTTTTTTCTAGACAGTTAACACTCGTACGCTTGGGGCGAAAAGTGTTATCAGAAATGTTAAGCGAACACAGCTCGCAATAAATCAGCTTGCAGAACGACGACACAGTTCTTAAACTCGTGTTAAAAATCAACAAAAAGAGTCTGGAAAAAACGTACTGGTCGGCTTCCACAGCTACGCGACGATGTGTCGTTTCTTAGTTGCTATTGGAAACGGGCCAAAATCGACATATCCACTCAGAAAATGCTTTGAAAAACATTTAATCTCGAAAACATCCACAGGTCAGTTTCACACTTTCAGAGTCACTGATGAGATTATTTTGCATTTGACATTGATGCTAAATGTTTTAAACTGTTAAATGAGAGAGTTTCTCCCTTTTTTTATTTTTATTTTTTTAAAGTGTTCGGTGGAAAATCCTCCTGCAGTTCCAGTGTCGAAACAGACTGCTACTGACCGGGACGCCTATCCAGAACACCATGGCTGAGGTGAGCAGCGTGTGAGTCTGTGTGTGTGTGTGTGTGTGTGTTGTAAATGTAACTACTGTTAACAGTTGTATGTTGTTACTGCCTCTCAGCTGTGGGCCCTGCTGCACTTCATCATGCCTACGTTGTTTGATTCCCACGAAGAGTTTAACGAGTGGTTCTCCAAGGACATCGAGAGCCACGCCGAGAACAAATCTGCCATCGATGAGAGTGAGTGCAACAAGAATGTTTCCCTCAGCTGCCTGTCCCTCCCCCCCCAACCCCCCCCCCAACCCCCCCCCCACCCCACCCTATTTACTAACTGACAACACCTAATTATGATTTTTTTCCCATTCATGCCAACATGGATGTTTTATCCCTGCACAGTGTTGCATGTATTTTGTAGTTAAACGTGATTGATTTATTTTGCAGACCAGCTTTCCAGATTGCACATGATCCTGAAGCCATTCATGCTGCGCAGAATCAAGAAGGATGTGGAAAACGAGCTCTCAGACAAGGTAGAGGAGCACACTTTCTTTCTTTTCTCTTGGTTTAAGATGTTTAAATACATATGATATGAAGTAAAAACAATTTATAATCTTGTACCCTAAAGAAGGAATTTGGGTTTTTCCTGCACAAACTAACGTGAACATGTATACATATTCTTATTTGTTTGGAAATAGATTGAATCTAGCAATTCTCATATAAAAATGCAGTATTCCAGCCATGCCAATAAGTAGCCCTACTTTCTTTCTCCACTTGTGTTAAAGCTGCTCTCCTTTTCCTCCCTCTGCCTCCTTGTATGCCTCACTGACACAAAGTATTGCAATAAGTCTGTGAGTGATGCTTGTGCTGGCAGATCCCTCTGACAGATGTTGGACCTGGGATCTGCTGCTGTCACAGGCGGCGCACACATGCTTGCTCATTCACTGTGGGAGTCTCGATACCCAGAGGCAGAGGAATGACAGAGTTCACAGCTCCCCCCACATCTGTCTTCTTCACTTTTCCTCTGCACCCAAATGTAGTCCTGCCAACCCACTTCCTTTGCTTCTCCATACTCGTTGGATTTCTGTTGTTCTGCCTGCACGCTGCAGCTCATGCTAGTCTGTGAGGTTCTCACAGTTTCGGTTTGGTTTGTAGTCGTTTCTATTCACTTTTTCTACTCTCATTAAAGCGTGATAAAAGCTTAGAGGTTGATGTCTGTTTAACGGATGCTGGGGCCAAATGGGTGCGGAAGCCGCACCGATAAGTTTACTTTCCCTGAAGTCCTTGAAGTGTAACACTTAAGGCCCAACATAATTCTAGTGCTGAGTCCAAAAAAACAAAAAGGTTTAAAAAGGTCTGTCAGTTCTAGATTTTACTTTCCTCTTGAAAAAAAACAAAAAAACCATGACATTGCTACTGCACACAATTGATTAACTAGTTTTTTTATGGCAGGTTTGTGTGCATATTAATGTGAAGAAGCTGGGAATCCTTAAGTGCAGTTACTCTTCTCTCCCACTGTAGATTGAGATCCTGACCTACTGTCAGGTGACGTCCCGACAGAGATTGCTCTACCAAGCGCTGAGGAACAAGATCTCCATCGAGGACCTCTTGCAGTCTTCCATGGGCACAGCCCAGCAGTCCCACACTACCACCTCCTCCCTCATGAATCTGGTCATGCAGTTCAGAAAGGTACAAGCTATAAGCTATCTGTTGTGATATTTCATCATTCCTTTTGTTACAAACAGAAACAGTAAAGAGTTTTGTCTCTTTCGCTACAATTTTTGAATATGATAAATAGACATATGCTTCAACAGTATCGTGAAATTCTAACTTTAAAGAGGTCGTCAGCTCGGTGTGTACATGTATTTTTGTTAACTACACTTGTGTGTTTCTTTGCGTGTAGGTTTGCAACCATCCAGACCTGTTTGAGCGTCAGGAGACACGCTCTCCTTTCCACATGACCCTAAAGCCCTACATCATGTCAAAGTTACTCTACCGTCATGGCCTCATCCGTGCACACAACCAGGCCAAGAACAAGTAAGTTCATACATATTGAAACATTTACAAACACACTTGATCTGCAAAAATACACCCCGAATCCATTTAAAGCTGGTCTATCAAAGGGTCTGATAACATTGTTTGAATAGGATTAGGTTTGTATATGGAATGTCTGTCTAAACATAGTTAACTATGTCTCATTTTTATCCAGAAAATCTTTGTCCTTGTGGACATTTGCTGATTTGGGACTCACAGAAGGCTATTATTCCAATTATGGCTCTATCCATAGGAATTTTGTGGGTTGGACGGGGATCATATTATCATCCCTCGTTCAGTCTCGGGTGCTGCTTGCCACATTTTGTGGTTTAACTTGGTCTACGTCTCCATGTCCTTCCTCAGATTATTGCAGGTCCTGTTGTCTCCCTTCTCTCCACATCACATCCAGCAGTCTCTGTTTCACAGGAAAGGTGAGCAATGACGATCGGACATTCTTACATCAGTTTTGCCCATTTTTCTTTGCCTTAGATGATCTCGCCATCATTTCTTTTCTTCCCACGTTTTCATTTTGTTCTTTTTGTCTCGGTGTAATCTCATATTTTTCGATTCTGGTTTTACTGCTTTAGGTGATGACAAAGGAAGTTGCTTCTCTTTCTTGCGCTTTATTGACGTGTCACCGGCTGAGATGTCCAACCTGATGTTGCAAGGCACTTTAGTGAGGTGGGTGCTTTTTTTTTGTTTTTTTTTTTATCTTCAGCTCTTTTATACTTTTAGTATCTGTTTTAAATGAATCAAATATTTTTTTTAGATCAAACTCAGACTTTTATTACGCATCTTTGCAAGACACTAGATGTACACCTGCTCAAGATGTGTTATGCTATCAACAACACTTCTGCATTTTCTTTAGAAGAAGTTAGATTTATCAGCTATGGTGGTGTTAGTAATGTTCTTTCCCGGCTTCCACTATTCCTTTTCACAGATGGTTAGCCCTTTTTCTGTCCCTTAAAGCTGCATACAGGCTTCACCATCAACGCCTGTTCGACCATGAAGAAGGGGAACAGGAAGATACACGGGATGGGGTCAGAGCAAAGTTACAGCCCGGGATTAAGTGTCTATCTCGTAAGGACCTGATCCTGTGGGTTAACAGACCCGTCGCCTTCCCCAACACACAAACCAGCTCCACCCTGCAGGTGAGAAACACTCACACACACTTAAGGATGTAATCTGTTCACAATGAAGTCTTGAGTAGCCATCTGCAGTATACATTAATGAAGGCAGAAACGTGAAACACCAGTAGGCAGGCATGTGCTGCTGATGAGACTGACATTTTCCCCAGAGCATCCCTTGGTGTTGTGACCACACACTGTGCTCTCTAGCTCAGGCTTCTACTGCGTCTACTGGGATACAGCGTGGAACATAATCCCTTTGCAACCCTGTGACCCGATAACGGTGACTTCCCTCCCTGTGCAAGTCTCTTGGGCCTTTTAAAACCAGCATCTATCTCTCCTCTAATGCGGGACATGTAGAAGAAAGCTGCAGGAATCGCTAAACACATTGTCCCCTTTGAATAGGAGTAAAAAAGCCTAAAAACCAAACCGCGTTGTAGCATTTTGTAGAACAAGAGAAAGAGAAGGAGTGGGGATTTCTGGATGGATGTCAAATTTTTGTTCGTTTTACTCACAGAGCGTTTAAACATGCAACTACTGGCAATGGGAGAGAATTTAATCATCTTGTTTTAGAGGTCAGTGTGAACTGGTATACATATCCAAAGTGATGCTAGTGGTTTATGGGAGACTATGTTAGATTTGGAAAATAACATTATGCCTTGTTTTTGATCCAAAACAAATTTCTGATAGCTCGGTAAGTAAAAATGTTTTGCCAGACCAGCTGTCTTGGGGATAAATGTAGAACACCACAGTTCTCATCAGATGCTCTCAAATGTTTTCATATGTGGGGGGACTATGTAGCTGAGACTCAGTGTTACACCGAGACAGCACATATTTCTTTCTCTTTTGTTTGAGAAAATTGTTGTCCTGTACGCTAACAATGTGTAGGTGACAGTTCAAATATAGAGGTCACCTGTAAACGTGCAATTGCATACATCTGTTGTGTTTCCACACTGCTGCAAGAAGGTTTCAATTATTCTGTTTGGCTATAAAACGTTAAAACACAACTTCTCAAATTAGATCATCTGCAAACCAGATTTATGTCACATGACCACCCTCCTTCAATTCTAAGTTGTTGGGTGGAAAACAACCGGGGGGGTAAATGCTGGAGGGGTAATTTCATCCTCTTCTTCTTCTTCTTGTGGCCTCATCGCACCGAGTTATGCAGCTGCCTTGCATCTTAGCCTCCACCCCCTGGAGTGGCTCAAGGAGAAAGCAGAAATAATATAAGAAAAGAGCTCAAATATGAGCAAGAAACAGAAACGTTGTGGACACCTGGAGAGCTAATACTGTATGTGGTGGTGAAAGGCCAGGCTGGCCCCAGGCTCCCATTTGAGCTTTACACTTGAGCTTCCCTGCAGCTTTCACAGACTTCTTTTGGCTCCTCATTTTTCCTTTTAAAGCTGCGTGTAGCTAGCACTGTGGCATTTCTCTCTGCTCGTCTTTTCTCGCTCTGGCTGCGAGCTGAACATTGCGGTCAGCGTTGCACTCAGCTTTCCAAGGCTCCTGTTGAGAAATGAAGAGAGAAAAAAAGACAGCTGTGAATATCCCAGCACAACGCCCCTTTTTGCCGGGAATTGCGTCCCTTTGGCTTTTCCCCCTTGCATATTTATCCATCAAACCCATTAGAAAAAGTATGCAGGTAACTCTCTTTTAGACCTCTAAATATAAACAGTGTGCTCTTGTTTGTCCATCCTGGCGATGCATTGTGTTTAAATCCTGGTATCTGAGCTGCGCTGCTCATGCCAAGAAACTTTGGTGAAGAGCTGCTTATATTTACCTGCAACCTGCCATAAGATGGCACTGTGTAACCATGATAACACACATCACCATACACCTTTATTATCAGTGTGTATTTGGTACATACCATGCAGGTTGAATTATGAAGCAGCCAGATTTATCCTCTGACATTTGCAACTCAAATCATACATTTTATATAACAAATGAAGCATTTAGCTGAAATGTTAAGTCATGTTTTAGGAATATAGCCGGTTAAACATAAATGTACTGGCAGGAAAGTTATATATATAGAAAAGGAAAAAAACACGAGCTGCACTCAGTAACCTCTGTTGAAAAATGAGTTCAGGAGTATCCATGGTGACAGATGCATTCCCCATTTGCACAGTTTGGCTTTCATGAAATATATCATTTGTGTGTGTGTTTGTTAGGATTTGGTGTTCACGGCCTTCAGGTCCGGCATTATAGGACACGCTGACGTGAAGATCCACAGTAGAAATTCTGCCACCTCCAAGCTAATGCCCTGCCAGCCCATGCTGCCACCCAAGTTCCTGCTCGCCGCTGCACCCAAGGTAAGCATACAACATCGAGACAAGGGCCTGAAAAAGACACTCATGCGAGTCCTCCGCGTGCGTTTGTGTGGTCAGCCGGTGTTATCCGTTTGACCGTGTAAGGACAGGCAAGCATTTGGGTGGTCGTGGAAGTAGAAGAGGGAAGCGCTGTGAACATTGCTTTTGTTGGTTTTAACAATGAGAAGCTCTTATCTGTGAAATGTGTGTGGCTGGGGCGTGGGGGTGACCACTGTGCCTTCCAGCTGCACTTAAAAACAAACAGAGCCTCTTAAAACAAGAAAAAAAAGAGCTCTTTGCACAGGTTGTTCACCAGTTGTAAAGCTTCCTCTCACCCCACCCCCCCACGGACACACACAAACACACACAGATGCAGAATCTGCTGATTCAGGGAAACCAGCCTGGATCTCACAGTACCGATGTCTGTAATAAAATCATCGCCTGCTGTATTTATAATGTCTTAATGCAAACTGAGATGTTGAAAAGATCGACTGATGGGTTCAGATTTTAGTTTTAAAAGAAGGAATAAAACCTCTGCTTTTTGTCAACATGCAAGTTATCTTCTGTTTCCTAGGTGACGGCAGTTCCCATGGAGCGTTATTGTGACGACCGCAGTGCTGAGTACGAGTGGCGGGTGACGCGCACCGGAGGGGGCATGATCTTCAAACAGTGTTTTCTGTACGGCTCCCCTGACCTCGCCTCAGATTGGTGTGTGAGGGCTAATACCTTCCACCCAGAAAGCCCTGGGGGTCTGATGGCCCTTTACCCTCGCCATGGATGGTCCTTCATACGGATTCCTGGTAAGGGCTGCAGCTGTGTATAGATTTGAAATTTAAATCCATTCATAAATGCCTCCAAACTTTGATGAATCCGTAGTAGTGGTCTGCATGGCCTCGGTAAAAAGTCAGTGCAGTAACAGTAACCCACAGTTGGTTTTTGAGTGCAGGGGAAATAGAGGCCTGTTGAAGAATCCGCCAAAGGTCTCTGTCTCTCTTATGTCTCTATCTGTGCATCTACCAAGTTACAACCCCCTTTCCAATCTAACACTCTTTTTTTCTTTGACTGAGGAGAGGTTCCTTGCATTAACACACAGGTTACTTCCAGTAAGGTGTGGATATGGGATTGTCTCCTTTTTTGGGACTTTGCAGCCAATTTCTGGCTCAACAAGAGCTCGTGTTGTTGCCTGAAGGGTCAGCTGGAGTAAAGGAGATGGTGGTTTTGCTGCCAGGGTGCAGATGCCTGATGGATGTCTTAGGTTAAAGAGGCCATTGCCTTTTTACAGACAACACGTCCGTTCTCACTGACCTGCTCAACCCCTCTTGCTCTGATAAACTGGATTCTGATGACTGCATTCTTTTTGTGTGGTGAGAAATGGATGCACGTATCCTGAGTCAATGCTTTAATGGCTTTAAGTTCTTTAAGTCACAATTAATCATGACTCTGTAGTGCATTTAGTGTCATTCAACTTACTCCATAATATTTCTACAAATCCTATCAGACTGCTGATTATAAAGTAGTTTTTTCTTTGCTTTAACCATCTGTGCATGCATGTGCTTGTGAGAGCGTATGTGTGCAAAAGTGAGAAACGAAACAAGCATTTGTGTGTCTGTGTGAGAACAGTCTGAAAGCTCTTGTGAAGTTATACGCAGGCAGACAAAGCGAGGAAGTTTAGCCACTGCTCATTGTTCAAGTGCTTCGTTAGGTAACACTAATAGATGGTCTGTCTGTGCGCGAGTGCGTGTGTAGATGTGTGTTTTGTGTACCATCGAGCTCATTCAGGGAACCGTGCAGCGCTCACAGAGGACCCGAGGTGTCTCCCGGCTCGCCGCACACACTCTCCCACGCTTAGTGGCGTTGCCCCGTCTTCGCACATAAACTTCAGGCAGGCTTCACCTCTGTGTGTCTCTTGCTAACGGACAGGACCGTGTGCTGTTTTGAAACGAGTATCTGGCCGCGGCCCCTCAGTCCGTCTGGTCTCCCACTTCTTTCTCAGCCTCAGTAGGAAGGAAGTGACCCAACACTCCGGCACCCGTCCTGCACTGAACGCATTGTTGCCACATCAAGGCTCAGATATGTACAGTAGCTCAGCTGAAGTTTCCCACCCTCCTGCTCCTCCGTGCTCCCAGTTCCACACCTTAAGAACAAATGGCAGAGCTGAATAACTGTTTGTTTGAGCGCCATGGCGTGAGTAGCGCTGCCCGCTGATATCGATGGAAGGAATCTAATCAGAGGACTTTTTAGGAATCAGGCAACGGAGGAGGAAAAAACAATTAAAGCTGTAGTGTTGTAGGCCACATATTTTGTTTATTTCTGATGTTCTTGAGTGGACAATGGTTCCCAGAGTGCAAGATGTTTCATTCAAGAATGTTCATATAATTGACGATAATGTGATAATAAGACCTGTCTGTGGTAATGAGAAAGAAGAGAAGATGTATCGGGATATTTTCAACCACGCGATGAACCCATGCAACCACCCTGTCTTAGCTACAGGATGAGACAGAAGAAAAATATTTGGACTAAACAGCTGAGTCCAGAATTAAGAAGAAGCAGCTTTTGTTGTAAAACTAAAACATCCAGTCAAAGGAAATCTAAATGCAAGCGAAACAGATCATCCAACAAAACCAATCCATCAGGTAGTTAATGGGAACAAGAGTGGCCACATCAATAGTTTAGTTCAGAGGAGAGGAAAAATAATACACCCATATGCACTGCGACTTAAAATGGCCTCTTCTGGAGGTAGACATATAAAAGTCCTCGCTACAAGGTGGACATCGCTAATAAGATTCAAGAATACAAAAGACAGATTACGCTCAGACAGTTTGGAACATTGTAAATAAAGGCTCAGCAGCAAGGGTGGACACAGCAAGCAGGATGCGTCTTGATTGTTTCCTAAAAAAAGCAACTTAAAAAGTCCGAGCCATTACAGAGCAGCATTCTTCGCCTGATGAGACTAAAATCAGCCTGCACCAAAATGACAGGGAAGGAAAATCACATGATTGAAATTATACATCGGAAGCTGTAGGTCACATGTAGGTGATGGCATGGGAACGCACGGCCTCCAGGGTCCCAAGTGTTTGATGATGTGACTAAAGAAGAGGCAGCCAGATGAACTGCGAAGTGCATAGAGATGTACTCTGTTCAACTCAAGCCAAGATTAGACAGCGCTTCACAGAACAGATGGACAGTGACCAAAAGCATACTTTGAAAGCAGCCCAGAAGAAGTTGAATATTCTGCAGTGGCCAAGTCAAACATCTGATCTCAACCTGATTGAACTGCATTTCACCTCCTAAAATCCAAACTAAATGCATGAAAAAAAAAAAAAACTACAAATAAGTGAACACAGCTGCAGTTAGGACTTGCAAAATCACCACAAAGAAGGAAACTCATGTTTTGGTTGCACAAGGCTCTGTACAAATTTATAAAAAATAAAAAAAAAGCCTTTATTTGATTAATTGTCTTGTTAATATGTTAATACTTCCAGTTCCCGATGAGCATCTGAAAAAAGGATTCACTTATTTTCCTCCTTCCTTCTTTTTAGATTTAAAAGTCCTCATATCAACACTTACACTTTAAATCCCGCATTCATCTTGAAGAGATTTTGATTAAAAGCCAAAGTTTCCGAACTTTACTGGAGTTAGTCCCGTTTGCTTCATCTATCTGTGGTTCTCTAGAAATGCTGCACATTCCAACACGTGGACGACTACATCCAAGCAAAGTTCATTTTCAAGTAAAAATATCAGTTTTAAAGCATTTTTTTTGCAGCTTTCAGGCTGTATACTTGTAGAATCTGAATGTGGCACAGAAATAACTATGCTGCCTGTGTGGCCTCCATCTCATTTACAGTAATTAGAAGCAACCTCCCCACAAAATGATGGGCTTCTCACTATAGAAGCAGCTTCTGACTCTTTTTCTAGCTTTATTGTAAACTGCGATTCGACCGCCACCACTTGGGAGGAGTGTGTCTGCGTGTATCTGAAAGATATGGTCAAGACTTTGGTGTTTCTGTGTCAGGTCGCTTCTTTTTTCTGATGTATTTGAGTGCATGTGTGTGTGTGTGTGTGTGTGTGTGTGTGTGTATGTGCATCAGTCAGGACTATGAGAAGTTAAGAGAAGCATGTCAGTTCTGGCTCTACAGCTCACATTAGACTGTGGGAAATGCAGCTCTGCCTTCCTGTTCCTTCAAAGAAACCCCAGCTCTCCAGCAAAATGGCAGGAAACTTCCCCGGCCCTCTGATAGACGGGCACAAAACAACACAGACAGCCAGCCTCACCACATCACTATCTGACTCTGCCCTCTCTCAATCTACAATTAAACTGGCACCGCCAACCGTCTGTGGTATTTGGCTCCCCCCCACCCCCCCTTCGTCTTTTTTTTTTTTTTACCAGCAAAGAAAAGCAAAACAAAGCAGCCGGCCAAGTGTGTAAAGGGACAGAGAATTCCTAGTCTAATTTATGGCTATTCATGTGTCCACGAAAGGGGGAAAAAAATTAATTCACAAAAACTTTATAGTCTTTGAAATCCAAAGTAGACTGAAGGGGGAGACATAAGCCACATTTTTCCTCATGGCCGGTAATATCTGTCGCCCTCCGTTCTCACCCAGCAAGCTTTCATCTGTGGTGTGTTTGAGTCAGTTAAGGCCATGGGGAATTATCAGAGATCCATCTTAATGATAGAGTTCTTAGTGGGTCGCTGTGGTGTGAAGAGGTTCCCCGACAAAACTTGTAGTTCTTAACTGACTGTCTGTCTCTTCCCTTGCACAACTACTTCTAGAAAACCAAGTGCTCAATGTTGCGTGTTTAAAGGGAGACCTTTACACATGTGCATGCATGTGTCGTTTATTTACATCTCAGCGCAGTTCACCTCTTGATTTCTGTCACAGTTTGTCTGCGGACCCATTTTGGCTCTCTTCCAGAGCTGAGAAAGTGTTTTCTGGACACAGGCGGATTTTTGGACTGCACCCATAAAACCTAACCAAGTTCTAAAAAGACTCTAAATACTCCGTTTTACTGTCAGTCACGTCACTATCAGCTTCTCCAGCCTCCCACTGGCATCTGGCTCTTGACTCTCCTGATGCTGTTAGAAAATTAAGTTTAGATCTGATTTTGTCAATATGTGCAGAAGCAGCAAAGTAGCATCGGGCTAATATTTCCATCATCAGCAAAGCTGAACAAGTGTTGCCCATTGACTTATTGATTTCACAGTGTAATGTATCATTATACAGTGCTTGGTTCGATCGTTGATTCGACCTGTTCTCTGGCCCCCCATCTGTCTCTCTTTCTCACATAACCATCCATCCATCTTCCTTTACCAGCTCTAGCTCTGCAGTCATGCTGTTGTTTGGCTTCTTTCTCTCTCTCTCATTCTTTCTTTTTTTTTTTTTTTTTTTGGTCGCATCTGGCTTGCCTCCCTTGCCGTTGAGGGCAACTCTGCTTTTGGCTTTGGCAGCAGAGGGGAAGGGGACAAGACAGAAGACTGTAGCGGCGTATTAATGAAATTAGCGCTGTACTTGGTTTGGGAGTATCAGGCGCCAGGCACCAGGGCTGGGCTAGGGTTAATTAGCTGGCAGCATGCCTTTAATTGGGTCAGGACCATGTCAGGCCCCTGGCTCTGGCCCTACAGGGATTGAATTACAATATCAGGGGACAGACAGCGGGCAGGGGGGTATGTGTGTAGGGGGTGGGAGTGGCAGTAGTGGAGGAGAGAAGGATGGAGAGGGTACTGGAGGGTGTCGTGGATGAGGGAGAAGTGGGGGGGGGCAAGGGAGTGTAGCTTAATCTGCCAGCAGGCGGTGAGGATAGGAGGAGATGAGGAGGGCTGGCTGGGTGAATACCACTGTTAGACTGGATTGGATTGTGTATGGGTGGGTGGGTGTTTGCGGGGGTGTTTATGAAAGGGGGACAGGGCAGGTGGTGAAGCTTGATATGTGTATCCATAGCAACGGCAGAGTGGTGTGACACTGCATGCGATTTGGTTGTGTTTTGGGGTGTGGTCTTAACACAGTCCTCAGCTGTTTTTTTAAAAGTAGTTCTGTGTCCTCGGAGCATTTCAATCTACAATTTAATTAAAAAACAGAGCCAGGTGTCTCACTCTAATTTCCCCCCTGTTTTCTCGTCGCGTACGGTGATCTGAACATTTTGTTTTACCCTCAGTTACTTAAAATTCTGCTTTTCCAGAATCTTGAAGGACAGTATATTAGATTCATCAAATGTGTAGACGTATTCAATTCTAATCCCTCTAATCCCCCCCCCCCCACCCCATTCATTTTACATGCATGCTTGCTACATTTAGTTTGCTCACATTTACAACCTGTGGTCATGCATTTCTCTGCAGCCACATGTAGCTCATAATGCAAGCCATACGTGTTACATTGGAATGACACAGACCACCAAAGCCCTCCCAAATGACAGTTATTCATTTTCTTGGCTTTCCTTTATGGGGTATGGCAGCAATATTTAGACTGCATGCAGCACTAAATGCTCTTGAACTCAGCCACCTCTCGCTAAGTCACATTTCTGGGCGTTTGGGAGTCTCGATGGTTGCAGTGATGTTTTCTTTCTTTTATTTAAAAAAATACATGATTCACTCTGTTTTCCTTTTTATTATATGATATTTTTCCTGGCAACTTAAAGGCCACTGTCTATTAAATTCGTTAAGGGTCAGATGGTGCCAGCACAAAATAGATCAGAACGTGTCGCCTGTGTAGTCGAGCATCAGATTGGTGTTTTCTCAAAGAGCAGAGCTGCTTCTCTATTACTACATCCCTCCTAATCCAGGTATAAACAAAAGGATTATCCTGACTGAAATGTCTCTACGACCAGAAATAATAGCATCCAACTGCTTATAATAAAGGATTTTCTGATTCAGAGTTTTTGCCCTTCAAGAACAGGTTTGAACACATGCAGCATTTGGTTGTTTGACTCTAGTGTTCAGATAAGAGCTTTAACCCATCTTCAACCATGACATTGGAGTCTGGAGGCTTAGATATAATCTGCTAAACAGAAACAGATGAACGGCAGTGGGTTGAGCAGTATTTCCTTACATGAGCATCTGTGTTTTTTGCCAAGCGGTGGTTTGCAACTGGGTGCCAGTTGGTGTGGTCTACTGGGTTAGCAGGATGCCCTTCACTGCGCAGCATTCATGGTTAGACTGGCACCTGCGGTGAGGAGGCTCCGTCTGATTTAAACCACGACATCGCCGCAGTCACCACTGGGCTAATACCGCTTTTGGTGAAGCTGGAGCCACCACGGACCCCCCCCTTTTTTTTTTTTTTTTTTTTTTTTTTTTTTTTTTTGTTTTTGCATGTCTAAGCTGCTGGATGCTACGCTCTACTTTCCATCTCATCCTTCTTATTTTTCTGGTCAACAACTTTCTTGACGTCAAGAACAAATTCATTGGAAAGACATAGTTTATCTGAGGGCACGCAGTGCACCGGGTTCTTGGTACACACCAAATTTTTATCCGAAGCAAATCTTGCGCTGTGCTGGATCTGATTTAGATTGAGTTTATTGTCTCTTAACATTATTGGTTATCTTTTGTTTTTCTTCTTTGTTTGTTTTCCCTTCTTTTCCTAGTTCCACTTTTATCTGTTGTGGTGAAAGAGAAGGTCTGCTCATCAGCCACCTGAAGAGAAAAAGTGAAACTGCAGTCAGAGCTAATCCAGTTTTTAATGAGCTTTATGGACTCAAAGCATTCAACAGACTAACGCTACTCCACAGTAACCCATCAGTGAGCTCTTCAGTCACTCCCCAGAGCATTTTGCCTATTCATCTCTTCTATTAGTTTCTCTTTAACACCTCTACAGAACCTGACCTTGTTTATGGGACAATAGTAACGGGGGTTACAGGTCAGGGTTCAGCCTGAGTACAGATTAGCATAGATTGTTGCTGGTTAAAAGTCAAGAAAGATCTGTTTTTGTCTTGTTGGCTCATCAAGGGCATTGTAGTGCAGATGTTTATTTTATACGAGTATTTTACAAATATGTGGCAGGACGTTGTTATGTGAATGCATCATCGCAGCTTCAGTTTACATTTTCAGGCCATGTGTTTTGAATTAATGAGGCATGATTTTAACGTGGTTGGTTACGCTGCTCTGACAAAGCAAGGAAATCAGACTGGGAAATATTTATAAGCCCAGGTTTTCACTGCACAAAGGGCCCCGTGAACAAGTGTCCAACTCCAGGGCAAGACGGCCAAGCCTCACTCTCCCATGGGGACTTTCTTGTAACCCTGGCCCGACCCTGTCACCTGACCCTGGCCTGAGGTCCCCCCCCCCACACACACACACACACACTCAGAACCATGACCCCATGGTCAAACACCATAGTGTGCCTGTCACTGGATCGATGGCGGCCCTGGTCTTATTCCTTATTCTACCATTGTGACAGATGATCTTAATTCCTCATCACGGACGAGACCTACTTCAGCAGCAGACCCAGAGCCAGTTGCCCTCTAAAGTGTTCTCATTGGTCAATCATTTGAAGGCCAGAGGACTCCTGATGCGGCGTCAGCTGTAACATGACCGAGACCAACTGCCAAGCCTATTTGTTCATCTTTTGTGCCATTGTGTGAAATGGAGTGTAAATCACTTTTCCTCCCAGTTTCTCTGCCTCCCTTGTCCTCTCTCGCTTGTTTGCTTTCGCACTCTCTCTGCTCAGCGATGCAGACGATGAGGGCACACAGGTTCTTTATTCTTTTAACAGATCAGGGGCAGGATTAGGAGGATGGATCTCCTGGCAGATCCACTTTAGTCATAGAAAATGATCAAATAGTATTATTTCTTTTAGTAAGAGCTCAGGCTGATAACTTTTGAATTCATTAAGCTGTTATGGACAGCTGTGTTGTATTTGCAATGAAGAAAAAGTTACAAGACAAGTCGGTGATTCCTTGTGATGTGATTAAAGTCGCTTACAAACTTCTAAATTGTATATTTGACAGTGTAGCTGGGTACAATGAGAGTAAAGAGGTGGCTTGGGTTTGAATTATTTGCCTTTTCTTCTTTCAGATAAGGAGAGCCTGATCACCGAAAGTGGCAAGCTCCACACCTTGGACATCCTGTTGAGTCGGCTAAAGGCCCAGGGACACCGAGTCCTCATCTACTCCCAAATGACGCGCATGATAGACCTGCTGGAGGTATAAATACAAACATTCAAACATTAACAGCTTATGGCTATTCATTATCTTATCTGTGCTCTAATGTTAAGTAGAATCCGGCCTGTTTATATATTTGTATTCATCAGTTTTTTTCCAAATTAAATTTTCAAACCAATCCGCTTCCAATGGTGGAGCACTGAGCTTCAATACCTCCTAATAAGCGTGCCTGTCCCTCGTTACTGCAACCATTAGATGGCTAATTAACAGGTCAGGACTAATTAGAAGGGTCTCATCTGCAGCGGAGGCAGCCAGATGGAAGGGATGACTGACAGTTGTGAGAAATAAGAGGTGGAGGAAAGAAGAGGAGATAGGAGTGGCAAGGGCTTTGGGGTTAAAGGGGGGGGAAGGTATAAGATTGTTGACAAAAGCAGCTGAAAAGAAATAAAACTTTCCTACTTTACTAAACTTTCCTATTGTAAACATGTCCCTGCTTTCAGGTGTCTTCCCTCAGACCCTAAAAACAGCCGTCATCAAGCCGCTACTGAAAA
>JAOXYM010000024.1:9382140-9396066 GCA_028567055.1 Leptatherina wallacei | reverse complement strand
TTAATATAACATGTACAGAGAAACTGTCCATGTGCACAAATCCAAACAGCTTTAAATAAGATGCAAATGGCAAAAAAAAAAAAAAAAAACAACCTGCAGATGGATTTGATTTCCTGGCTTTGACTAAGAGACAGCAGAAGAGAGGCTGATGCTAATCTCTATCATTAGCATTATTGTTTTCGTCGCCTGTCAGCTGCCGGTTCTTATGGTGACCTCACACCGTCGGGTAATGAATCGTTGAGATCGGGGCGGCCTGAAGGAAAATAGCACTGCTTGCTTTCTCCTGCAGCAGCGGATTAAAGAGCAGGACTGTCTTCCTGCTTCCGCAATGGGGGTAATGTGTATGCTGACGTTTTGGTACCTTTGGCAGAAGCAGAGGGGATTGAATGAAGAGGGGATTCTTATCAAGGATTTAAAGAATTGAATTCAACTGTTAGTTATGCATACATTTACTATGACGTACGCATGTTAAATGTTACTAAGGTCTGCATTTAATGGTTGACTTGAAATAAAAAAAGCACATATCAGACAGGAAATGGTCAATTTGAACTTTTTTTAAACTGTGTATTATTTCTCATGTCTCACCCAACGATCAGGATATGACCACCAAACCTTTTTTTTTTTAAGTATGACTCATAATGGGCTGTTGATGGGTAGACAAAAAAACAATCAGTACATCCACTCAGGTTGACCCAAATATATACGTTGATTTATAGCATTTGCAATGGAATACCTTATAAAGTGAGCGAAAAATCTGATATATTAGCATTGTCACTTGTGATTAGCACAAAGTGCAACAGACCTTTAAAGAAAATTGCCAGCTGTTGGGGTTTAGATTTCAGTGTAGCAATACTGCTGGAAGAAGACCACAATTATACTGCTTGTGTGTGCGATGGTCTAGCCAAAGCTCATAAAATACAGCACATAAAGGTAGCAGGGGTTGTGACATCTCAGGTGATCGGTTCCTGAAACTTTCAGTGATTTAGATGCAGATTTGAATGACTGAGTGCGGCTTTCTTTAGAGCAACAATCGTGCTGGCAAGATATCAGTAGCTATCAACAAGGTTAGCAGCGTTTTTGAGAGGACCGGGCTAATGGTCCCTAATGCAGTGTTCACTCAGAGCAGATGGGGTTGTTGGGAACTGAGCCAGACAGACAAGAGGAGGGCAGGCCCTGGCGGGACTAAGGCCCTCTGTGTCATAACGGGCGTTCGGGAGGGGTCATGGAAAACACATTGTCAAATCATTGATATCACTGCTCTTGATTGCATGAGGTGTGTTGTGATGGGTGTCAGCGATTGTCATTGGTTCGTTGGTCAGAGGGCACTGACATTGAGAAGGTCACAAGTTCAGGGCAATACTTAAAAAGATATCAGAATGCCACTTCATCAGAACTGGTGCTCCTTAGACTTTAGAGCCCCTCCCATCAAACCTACCACCCCCACACAAACCCACAGAGCAGCTTAGCAGATCTTTGGGAGGATAGAGTGTCAATATCTGAATTTCTCTGTCTCTATGGGTTTTGATTGAGGTTTCAACTCAAACAAATTTGCAGACAAAATTGGGGGATTTCCTTTTTTTTTTTTTTTTTTTGCAAGAAGTTTTTTTTATCACAGAGAGATTTTTAAATGAAAGATTAATGTTTCTTTACTCTTGGATCTTAAGAAATAGGCCTGCAGGGTCTATCTTTGCCCCCTGGGAAAGATTTGCACCGAACTGCATATTTGAAACCTTAGTAAATTCATCGTATTGTTGTTGTGACTATTCCCTGTGCTGAGACTTAAAAAAAAAAAAACAGTTTGCAACTTCAATTTCAACCATTTTGGATCAGAAAAGTTTGCGGGTTTCAAAATCACTAGAAGAAATGATCCAGAAAGTTTCAGTGGTGCAGACACACAAATTCAAAGTACAGTACTTTTCAAATAAATTGAATGCAGGACTTGATCCATTTTATTCACGAAACGATTGTAAAAGTAAAACCAAATGTAGTTTGCTTGGCAACTGGCAGACGTTGAGCTTTTTTTTCTCAAACTGTACATGACATCTTTGCTTTAGCAAACATTCTCCTTCAAACATTTGCTAACACTTTAGATTCCTGGAGTTCGTCCTCCTAACCGGGACTGCACTAATCTGTTGTTCTGGCAAACATCAGGAGAAATAGGGAGCTACTGACATGTTTTATGATTCCCTTTTATATTTTTATCCCATCTTCCCAGGAGTACATGGTTTATCGTAAACACACCTACATTCGCCTCGATGGATCCTCCAAGATTTCTGAACGCAGAGACATGGTGGCCGACTTCCAGAGCCGGTGGGTAAAGTTACAATTAGTGTGTGTGGGTGTGTGTAAAACCAAGTATCTGCGTTTTTGCTAATAACTCAATGTAAATCTGCCTCTTTTGTATATTGTAGCAATCAGTTAAACAGTTTAATTGAACATCCAGATATTTTAAGCATGTGTGTGTCAGCGTGTGTGCATTTCTTTGCGAGGCCACATACTCTGGATTACATTAGTGCATAGCTCGCAGGCGCCAGCGCTGCTCCAGTTTTTGTTGCAGGGCAGTGGTTCTCCATTTTTGGGGGGATGAGGGGGGGGGGGGGTGCAGATATGGGTGACCAAAGGAAAATTCTGCACAGGATTTATGTGTAGAAAATAAACAAACACAAGCTTGCTCATGCTAATGGGCTGACTTTTTATTTCACAAAAAGTCCAGTCTCTTTCCCTTTCAGGCATTTGTTTCTCCTAGCTAATAAAAATGATGGAGTGGGGGCATGCCAGCAAAAGTTTGAGAGTTTATTGAAGTAGCTTTATAGTTTAGGACTTTTAATTTCCATTGTATTTTTTTTTTCTCCCTAAAGTTTTTGGAGGATATCAACTTACATTTTTTGCTTAATTTCAATCCACGATACAGTGTCTAAATATTTGTACTGTGACTGCACTAGTAAATAAATACATGTCTCTGACTCCTCTCCCTCTGCCTTCCACAGAACGGACATCTTTGTGTTTCTGCTAAGCACAAGAGCCGGAGGCCTTGGCATTAATCTGACTGCTGCTGACACTGTGAGTAACATGTGCACACACTGGAAAAACACTATGCTGATACAATATCAGAGTTTAAACAGCACTAACATTTCCTTAATACATCAACACACTTTTTCTACCCCCTGCTCTTTAACTGAGAGTCAGAAAACCATCTACACAATACGTTACGACTGATGTTTTCCCATTAATGACATGTTGACATAGTGATTCATTAGTGTGAATGTGTGTCTAATACACGGGGGTAAGCATCCATGCAAAACTGATATCTATGTTTATCAATTTGTCTCAACATAATCGGCCATTTCTGTCCCTGCAGTCCTTCTTCAGGCGAGATTAGCTTTAATAGCGCTGAGTTAACGCAGCACATCTGTCAGCTCACTGGGGAGAACGCGTCGCTGTAATTAGACTCAGAAGTTACAGAGAGAGGACTTTCTGCTTCGCATTTCAGCTTTCATCACACGAGTTTGCACGATGTCATTCACAGAACCTGGGGAGTTTAAATGTCGACGGTGGGAAAAATAAGAGTTGTTTTCTTTTCTCTTGCAGGTTATCTTCTACGACAGTGACTGGAACCCCACGGTGGACCAACAGGCCATGGATAGAGCTCACAGGCTAGGTCAGACCAAGCAGGTCACCGTCTATCGCCTCATCTGTCAGGGCACGATTGAGGAGAGGATCCTGCAGCGCGCCAAGGAGAAGAGCGAGGTCTGAAACGGTTTCTTTTTCTATATCAATATAGTAACTTACCTCTCTTTTTTATTATATAGCACATTTAATGTGACAAAAATTGTTTAATTTTTAATTACTGTCTTTTTGAAATCCAATATCTTCCATGTAAATATCAATTAATTACAGAGAGGATTAATCCTTGAATGTTCTTGTGTAACCAGATCCAAAGGGTAGTAATCTCTGGAGGCAACTTTAAACCAGACACACTCAAACCTAAAGAGGTTGTCAGCCTGCTTCTGGACGATGACGAGTTGGAGAAGAAATGTGAGCGCGGACCATTCGGTTATAATGAGCTCAATAAACATCATGACCGCCCGGAAGGAAGAAAAACTAAAAGCGTTGTGTCTTTTCCTGCAGTGCGTCAAAGACAGGAGGAGAAGAGGCAGCAGGAGGAGAGCAGCAAGGTGAAGGAGCGCAAGAGGAAGAGGGAAAAGTATGCCGAGAAGGTACTACGCAAATATGCTCGGTGGAAAACTGAGCCGTCATTTGGGTTGGCAGTTGTGAAAACGATAAAGGACTCAGGGGTAAGGAATGAATATCAGGGAAGAAAAGGAGACGATGAAGAAGATGCGGGGAACAAGGAATCAACGGAGCATCACTATGTTACATTTCTGTTACATTTCCTATCTCCACACCGTCCCCTCACCTTCTGCTCTCCCACATCTAACCTACAGAAGAAGAACGAGGAGTCCGAGAACAAGCGGAAGAAGGATGTGAACCTGGTCATCTCTCATGCACCCTCAGCCGACAACTCTAACCTGTCTGCGGATGGAGATGACTCCTTCATCAGCGTCGAGATGGACTCGGCCATGCCCAGTCCTTTTAGTGAGGTGAGGGAATCCTGAAAGCTGAAGAAATAAAGTGTGTGTATGCGTTTGGAGTGTGAACATGTTGGTTGGTCGCAGTAGGTGAGATCAGTTACTTGTGTGGATGATCGAGCAGGTTTTGTACCTTTTTACAAACTCTTAATTTACATTGAGTTCTTTTACATTTCGCTCTTTTCTCAACTTTTGTTTCCTCTCTGATTTTTACTCGTCTATAAATTTGTTTGACATCCTTCTCTATTTCCCTCCCTTCAACCCTTTGTCCCATTTTTATTACTATTCCTCGCGCATCCTTTGCTTCCTTTTCTCCTCTGCTTTACTCTTTGTTCCTCCTGTTGCCTTCTCTGTACTGACCCGTTTCCTGTTCCCCTGATGTGCTGACCCCCAGCCTATGTATATTTCTGTGTGTGCCCCCGTGCATGGGCAGATCTCCCTGAGCAGCGAGCTGCAGCCGGGCTCGTTACCCCCCGATGCTGATGCTGATGAAAGCAGTAGCGACATGCTAGTCATCGTGGACGATCCGGTTTCTTCTGCGCCTCAGTCTCGGGCCACCAACTCCCCCGCCTCTGTGTCGGGATCGGTCTCTGACAACATGAATGGTGAGGAGAAAAATAAGTTTAGCCTGTTTGATGACCTTTTCATTCCTTCATTCCTGCACTGACAAAACATTCATAGGTTCATATTGATGGGTCAGAAAGTAACTTGGAAGTGAAAATGTGATTTTACTGGATGCTCAAAAGGATATGAACTCTGATGTGTACGTACGAACTTTGGTTTTTTGGAAGTTGCCTATTTTCTTTTATGAATTTCTACTTATTTTCTCCAACCAAACACTATCTTCTTGGTTTTAAGTCATTATATGCACCCATGCTACTTTCGTTGACATGGCAACGAGAGACTGCCATGTCAACGAACGATAACAGTCGGCCAATGCCTGTCACTACTTTCTGACTATATTGAAAATGGACAGATCAGAACTGCTAAATTCTTCACCTTTTGTAACGGAGACAGAAATACTTGAGTCAATAAAGTGATTCCCCGTCTTGTTCTTTTTTTCCCAACTTGGACAAAACCCAATTAAAAGGCCACATCAACCTGTTAAGTAAACATTGACTGTGTCATTGTGTCATTAAGGTCAGGCTATTGATTCTTTTTGCTATCATGACTTGTGTTTCTAATAGGCAAGAGCCAGGCAAGTAAGTTTACTTACTTAGTTTACAGCTGATTTTTTGTATTTTAGATTTATGAGGATTTCATTCTGCTTTGGCTGCAGCGCATCAGTATGTTCTGTCCTTTGGAATCCAGATAAACGGGGAATGTATGGGCTGTTTTTGCTTCTATATCTGTACTTTGGATTTGCTGCAATGAAGTAATCCCTCTTAAATACATGATGTCTCATTGAAACCCATTTTGGATTTTTGCTGCTTTGCTAAGAGGCTCCTGCCAGTAAGATTATTGATGCCGTCTGATAACCAGTCCCAGTGAGCTGGGGGGAAAAAAAGTTGGTGCCTTCAGAAAGCAGACGATGTTTTAATGAAAGGTTCGGAAGACTTAATGAGAGGCCGTGGATGAAGAATCAATTGGTGAACTTGGGAGATGAGTGAAAATGCAGGAAGAGTCAGATTAAGGGAAAGCCTTGGTGTTAGTGGCAGGATACGCTGTGTACCACAGTATTTGGAGCGAAACATTGAAAGAAAATGGAGACCTCCACTGAGATGTGGGCAGAGGAGAAGCTACATGGGGATTAGGCACATTACCACTGAGGCAAGTTCTGGTTCATATTCTGCAAACCGCATGGAAAACTACAGCAATATTCCTGTTTTTAATTTAGCCAAGGTTTACGCTAATGATGAGTAATGATTAATTTTAATACTTCTTAAATGCAGTTAAGTTACCACAATGTCTCGGTCAGACTTAGCCAAGGCTGACAGAGCATCTTTCATAACTGTACTTCTGTCTGATCTGACCATATCCTGTTGAAGGGAGAATGAGTATACACTTGAAAAATGTATGAATTGGCAAGTTCAGTTTCTGAATATATATTTAAAACAAAGCAAAGTGAAGTCAAAGAAATCAGGATTGTTTTTTCTTCTTACAGGTGTTTCGGGCTCGGACACAATCAGCCCAGGCAGAGGCAGGTCCGGGCGGAGCCGCGGACGACCTAAAGGATCCGGAGGGGGGTCTAAGTCTGGAGGGAAAGGGCGTGGGCGTAAGTCAACGGCGGGGAGCGCCGCAGCTATGGCCGGGGCGATGGCGGGAGCGGCTGCTGCTTCTGCTGCAGCTTATGCTGCTTATGGCTACAGTGTTTCAAAAGGCAAGTAAATCTAGCAGAAACCGGTATGTGTCCACCCGTCATTGTCTGCGTAAAATACCATGCATTGAATTCAAAAACTGCCCACTTCTCATTTGCATGGAGCGGGGGTCAAGATTACTTATTACAAATCATGCACTTCTTACCGGACCAACCAACCAACTCTGGAAGCTTCTGCTGTTATTATTAAATGAAGGACAGATTCAGTGGCTGTGTGGTTTAATTGTAAGCAGAAGTGAACGTGTTCATTCAATCAGGTGCAGCCTTTATTGGTTTCTTGTCTCTGGGGACAGATGGCGCCAGCAAACTGAATATGGTGACAAAACCAGGTCAAAAAATAGTGCAGCCTCTTGCATAAGATCAGCACTTGTCTCTAAACAGACA
Source organism: Leptatherina wallacei (assembly GCA_028567055.1). Classification (NCBI taxonomy): domain Eukaryota; kingdom Metazoa; phylum Chordata; class Actinopteri; order Atheriniformes; family Atherinidae; genus Leptatherina; species Leptatherina wallacei. The sequence goes on along the minus strand of JAOXYM010000024.1, from coordinate 9,388,776 downwards.
GGCGCACCTGCGGGCAGCTACATGTGGGTACTGTGGAAGCAGATTTTTAGTCAGACCCCAGCAGATGTTGACCAGTATCAGCCACTGGCTGCCCTGATTTCTAAAGACTGGCTTTGTCAACGCATAGATTACATTCCTTTTCGATAACATCATCTTGTTACACCCTTCTCCTTTACCGAGGACGTGATGTCTACCATCTGCCATTTTATTCTTAGAAAGCCTGTAAGTCAAAAGGAATAATTTTATATGACAAATAATCATTCAGTTTTCCCACAATGCATTTCACAAAGTATCCGAATGAGATGCTCACAGCTTGGAATCAGGATGTTTTGCCACTAACTGTATAAAATGTCCACTAACCGTTATGAAGATGATTTAGTGCATGCATCCATTTTAACAGGAAAAGTAACCTTGCCCTTTTTTCCTGCTCTCCTTTCAGCTGGCCTGTCTGCATCCAGCCCCCTGCAGCCCTCCCTGACCCTGTCGGGTACCAGCCCTGCCTTCAACCCCAGCAAAAGTTCCTCCCCTCAGGCCAAAGGAGGCACCGCCACTCCGAGCCCGCACAAACAGCAGACCCACAGCCACCACCACAGCAGCCACGGTGCAGTCAGGAAGGGCAAGGGCCCTGGCGGCCCCGGAGCTCGATGATGTACTCGTGGAAACTACATGATTATGCTCACAGCTGTCTCAATGTAGAACATATACATATGTAACTGACCTGCTCTTCACTGTGAACCCCCCCGAGATGCCCTCTGCTCAAACTAGAAAAAACAGTATTTACAGTCTCTACCAGCCTACCCATTTATTGTTTCAGTTTTATTTGAATGTGTCCTCAATAAGTGGACAAAATCAGCCTTTATTATTTATGTTTGCATCCTGACATGGCATTGAGATGGACAAAGATTTGAAGCAGCGTGCACCTTCAAAGGGCTTTCTCAAATTTTTGTGTGAAGCAAAAGAGTTTCCTTCAGATGCACTGAGCCACGTCTTCCGTTTTCTGGTGTTATTGAGTCTTATAGATGTACATTAGGTTATTTAATTGTTCTGTAGAAATGCTCAATGAATAACTCACTAAACGTGAACTCCCAGCTTCCTTAGCCACCCCTTTACCAAACATGCATCTACAGCTTTTGTACTATAGCTATTTTTGTAACAGAAGATTTACGTACACAAACCAAGATGGCAAGTTTTGAAAGAAATTCATCCTTGAAAATATATTCCAGTAAAAAAATAAAGAGAAGTCAGTTGTTTTGTTTTTGATCTTTTTTTCTTTTCTTTTTTTTTTGTCTAACAGGAAAATGATCTAAAAATGAAATGCCAAATGAAGAGGTGCTGGTTGACACATCAGTGCTGCTAAAATGAATGATGACTTAAATTATTTGGTCGTCTTTTAATTCTAAGTTATTTGAGTTGTGTTAAAATAATTGGCCGTCTGTTATTATTATGACAATATTCACCTGTAAAACTGTAAATTGTGAATTTTGAAGCTGTTTTTAGTTTTCTGTGATGAGATGTCAGTGGTTCTTTTTGATGTCATGGATGTTTTAGATGAAAAACTGGTTTGCATCGGTGTCCTGAGTTGAGCACTACATCTGTTCTAAATTTGTTTTTGTGTTTATAGTGTGATTAAAGTATGAAGTTCTATATTGATGTACATAATGATGAAAGCCACGTTTCCTCTGGCTTTTTCCCTCACTTGCCTGTCTATTTTTATAGGTCATGTGTACATATGAAGAAAATGCGTCTGTCATTTTACTAACAGGAGGAATTGATTGAAAATAAAAAGCTTCATTGGAGAATTTTTCTTGGTAGTTTGTGTTTATTTAATGATCACTGGAATTATGAAGATATGAAAAGAAGTGAATTCACTTTATTTAGAAACATGAAATTAAATAGAATTCAAATACATTACATCAGAGGCAAACATTTCATTAGTTTTATAGGGGTACTGAATCATCTCTGGCCTTTAAGCTATGATTTTATTTAGAAACCCTCATTACGACCGCTCATTCATATCTTGTTCTGTGGGTTAATATGCAGTTTTGCAGTGACACTAAAATACCTAAAACCATCGTTTTTACAATCATTAAAATATTTGAAGTGGTACCCAAATCAACACATTTCCCATAAATTTGTATATTTATACCATTTAATGGGAAGACAGTTCAAAGCACAAAATAAAGCTTGTTTCCCTCAAGACAGTTCATGGCAGTGTTGGGCTTTGTATAGCAAAATACTGTGCACGGATCTTCAATTCAATAAAAAATCTGTTGTATTAGGCAGTCCTTTATGCATCAACACATCACATTCAGTCCTAACTTTATATCAGCAGATTAAAATTACATTTGGAAAATGGAGCTGTAATCTTTCCAGAAGCAATGTTCCTGCCAGTCAGAGTAATTTGCAGATCTTTCCGTGGTCGCTTCTTATTGGTGCGGCTTTCTGTTGATACACTAAAAAACTGTTTTTCTGGATCTATGCATCGGGGAGGAAACTGAGATCTTAAGAGATTTATAATCATAACCACCGGCAAATAAAACCAAAAACTATGCAAGGCTCATTAGTACTACATTTTTGAGAAATCAATTATTTGTAATTTAGGGGGGATAGACCCGCTAGTAAATGTATTTGAATTTTTTAATACTTTGAGAGAGAAAAATAGACATTTTGTTGGTGCAAGTGTGCCAAGTGCACCTTAATTTAGGTCAATAACCTTTCAAGTATGCAGGGAAGATTTAATCTTAGATTTAATCTGTATGAGTACCTCAGCAACACACTTTTCCTCTTGTTCACCGGTGTGACCACAAAGCAGACTTAAACACAGGACATCCAGGTCTGGATTTAATCCCAACCTGCGGTTATATCAGCCCTTGGACCTAGGCAGACTCTTGACTTGAGTCAGTTCCAAGGTGCAAACTGCTCCGGTCAGCGTTTGGGAGTGTCCAGTGTATGTGTCCTTCTGGGGTTTGCTCTGAAAAACAGCTTTGGATGCTCCTGGTGAGCTACAACCCATTTAACTCAGGAACAAAGTCTGAAGTGTAAGGATATGCTTTATGTTTCACTCTGACTGCATTTACAGTGAACCCATTTCTAAGAAGAAGCCTATAAGGCCCTGCAGGTTTGACAGGTATGCAGGTATGTCCTTCTGAACCTGAGGACAGCAAAATTCTTTACACTTGTGGGATATGTCAGCTTCAAACAAAAAAGGTATTTTTTTAGTCCTAATTCTGATCTTTTTTTAAGTAACTTAAAGATTAAAACATTGATATGGAAATAAGATTTCAGTAAAATGTTTCAAATCTAGTTGTTAATCTCATATCTTGGCCAGCCAGCTCCATCACATCAACAATGAAGGCACAAAGACACGTTTTCATCATATTTTATTGGCAATTTGAATTTAAACTTGACAGAAGTAGTTCTTTCAACCACAGCAGCCATCTAAATTGCACTTTAAAAATAATTTGAAGTAATTTGATTTAAGACAGAATTAGATGTTTGCGCAAACATCTGTAATCACAATGTATACAGTTGACAATAATTGCAAAATTCTTGTTTTAAAGCCCATTTAAGAGCTTAATTATGCCTAACTTTGGTCACTTTAATAACATTTTGAAACAATGGATGGAAGAGTGAACATATAAAATAAAAAAAGGAATATTAGCATGAAAGTTTTACAAACCCAAAATACTTTCTCTCTCAGAGGAAGGAAAGGCTATAAACACGGCATAAATTACAAAGTAAACACAGAAAGACCAATGATCAACCAATTAACACGAGTGCAGCTGTTCTTGTAGCTGCAGAAATCTACCATCCGAATAAAAAAACAAAGTAGATTCGAAATTAACAAATTATTATAAATAATAATATAGAATTTGATGAACACAAGAGGATATGTTTTTGTCTTTTGGTTACTTTCAGTTCCCATGTTAAAACAGTTGACGAGCTACCAATCAGAATTAGGGTGCAAACAGGGCACCCTAAACCCTGGCTCCTCCGGTCCCCCACTGATTTCCAACAACTATTGCTCCCCAAAGTGCTTTACAAACTAAAATACAACCAAAATGAATGAAATGCCTGACAGTAATGATATAATTCAAACAATACAATAATTACAAATAATTAGAATACAATCTAAAACAAATTAAAACAAATGTTTTGCTTAACTTGGTAAAAGTCTTGCTGCTAAAGTGCGTCATCAGTAGAGATTTAGAATAAAGATGAAAGCCTCTTAATGAATAAATGCATCCACTGAAAGCTAGTGAAACAAAGGGTACGAGCTACTGAGCTTCCTGTAGGTAAGGCCCCATCTCCAGAGCCGCTTTCTCAATAGAATACAGGTGATGGTCTTCCACATGTGGGCAGCTCTTCCTCATGAACTCTGCCAGCCGGAGCAGGTACTCCATGTTATGGCCTGTCCTCCCTCTGCACACAGCGATCTGGGCCCCGATCTCCTCTGGAGTGGCTGGTCCCAGATAGAGAGGGTTGTCGGAGGTGGAGATGTACACCAGCGCTGGAACAGGGGACCTATCCTCCCCTTTAGAAAAGAAATCCATGATTCTGGCGACATAGCCCCCGCAGACTGTCTCACGGATATTGAGGTGCTGGAGGGCCTCCTCCACCTGTGAGCCTGAAACCTCATATGCTACACCCCAAGTGGTTGCCTGTAAGGACACAACCCAAAAAGTCAGAATTTAGTTGTTTGTTTTTTTTTCACTGAAGATTTTAGATCTCTAAGCCAATAGGATGAATATGTTTCTACATACGTCATCGTCCTCAATTAGTGTCACAACTCTTCCAAGCTGAGGAGAGAAAGAGAAGTGGGTCACCTCGTGGAAAACACCTCATGTGGAACCAACCATTCCAGGCACAACAGCAAACAAACCATTTCTCCCTGACAATGTACGAATATAAAATCAATCCCAACTTACCGACTCATCAGTTCCACGATGGAAGTTGTCTCCTTGCCAGAAGCGTCTCTTGTAGCCCTGAATGTAACCGACCTCACTCCTCTCGTAATTGATGTCAGGCTTCCACACCAGTGACCCGTACCCGAAGATCCACAGGTTGGTCCCCCCGGCGATTATGTCTTGAAGCCTCATTTTGATCGATAGTGTTGAGGTTCAGATAAATTTAGAAACTTATCAGAGATCTGAACATCAGAGATTTCTAATCAATACCACTGGCACCTAAAAGACCAAGACCTAAAATAAAAGACTCTTTAGTAAAAAAATGTTAGCAATTGCATTTAACCTTTCAAAACTTGGAGGAATTTTTTTTAAAGTAATCTCGTTGACGCACCTCAGCGACACAATTTTCCTTGTGCTCACCAGTGCGAGCACAGAGTTCTGAAAGCAACACTTGCAGCTCTGGTTTTATACAGGCCGAATCTACCAAGGCTGACAATTGACTTGAATGAGTTCCAAGATTGTGCCTAAGTTCTTTTATGGCCTGCCATTAAAAATAGCTTAGGATGCTCCTAATGAGCATAGATCAGTCTAATCTGGGCCAGGTCTAAAGTGAAAGAATCTGCTGCAGGTTTCACTCTGACTGCATTTATAATAAACCAGTTACTTTGGAGAAGTCTAAATCCATGTATGTTAATTCCTGCTAAACATGAATACAGCAAAAATCTCTGAGCATGGGATGTCAGCTAGAGCAAAAAGGGCTTTTCTAGTCATATTGTTCCATTCTGAGATGATGTTAAGTTACTTTAAGGTTAAAATATTCATATGTAAATAAAATGTGAGTAAAATGCCTCAATCTAGTCCGGCTAACCCCCGTCACAGCAGCTCTGAAGGCACAAAGACGTGCATTTTTTCCACTTTTATTGGCTTTTTGATTTTCACCTGGACAGAAATGTAATTCCTTCAATCATCACAGCAGCCATCTAAATTGCACTTGGGTGTGAAAACAAGTTGAGGAGGTACAATGACAAATCTAAATCATTTCTTTACACTGTAAATACCAAAATTGCAACCAAGGCAGACTCAGCCAATTCCATGAGGCGATGAGGAGGACTGGAAACCTCTCCCTCCAGTCCATCCATGAACAGGCTGTACTCAGACAAGCAGAGTTTTGTCTGATCCATCAAACATCCTCTACTCTGAGTTGGAGTTATTACCGTCTATCAAGTTTCTAAATGCAGACTGAACTGTTAAAACAATTACTTTTCCCTGTTTCTATCAAAACTTTCAATAATATTCGAAAATGTCTTTTATGGCCACACGGATTGTGCAGTACCCACCTGGTGTTATAGTGGTTGTGCAATAACAAAATGCTTTATACTTTTTTATTTTTAAAGTCTTTCTATTTCTTTTTATCCCAAACGGCTATTGTGCAATATATGTATGATTTCTGCTGTGTGGTTGGATGGTTACAGGTAAATGTAGATTACATTACTTTGTTGTTATGTGGTGATATTGTTCAGGCAGCAATTTTAACAGCGTTCGAGTCCGAGACAAATTTCACTACAGGGACAATTAAGTGTAGCGTACTGTATCGTATCGTATCGTATCGTATCGTATCGTATCGTATCGTATCGTATCGTACCGTACCGTACCGTATCGTATCGTATCGTATCGTATCGTATCGTATCGTATCGTACCGTACCGTACCGTATCGTATCGTATCGTATCG
>JAOXYM010000024.1:9350788-9379488 GCA_028567055.1 Leptatherina wallacei | reverse complement strand
CGTACCGTATCGTATCGTACCGTACCATATCGTATCGTATCGTACCGTATCGTACCGTATCGTACCGTATCATATCGTATCGTATCGTATCGTATCGTATCGTATCGTATCGTTTTGTTCCTTTTCGTTTGATCTAGTTTCATTTTGTAGTTGTGTTTGTGTCGTTTCAGGGCCTGCTCCGAAAAACAGCTTTAGATGCTCCTCGTAAGCACAACTCAGTCCAATCTGCAACAAAGTCTGAAGTGAAAGGATTTGCTCAAGGTTTCTTTCTGACTATTTTCAATAAACAAATTTCTGAGAAGCCTACGCCTGTGCAGGATTGAATCGGATGTCTTTTGCATTTATCTATATAGGTTTTATCTTACTTATCTTATCTTAATTATTTTATATCGCATTTATGATGTCAAAATTGACTGCAGTCTAGTGATATCAGTACAGGATTCCTCATGTGACACATATGTGGAATGACAAATTTCTTGAATATTGAATGTCATGTTCTGCTAAACATAAAGACAGCAAAAACCTCCTGAGTGTGGGATATATTAACTTCTGCCAAAACAAGATTTTTCAGTCATATTAAGTCTGAGATTGTTTTTAGATTAACATGAAAATGAAGTCTCAGTAAAAATGCTTCAATCTAGCCTTTAATCTCACATCTAAAAACTACTTTCAAGATTATTGGTGTCCAGCTGAAAGATTTGGGAAAATATATGGGAAACACGTTGAGGTACCTGGACTTAACTGGGTCAAATCAGAACTGAGCTCATCCAAACTATTACTTTTCATTTAAAATAGCAAAACTGCAACAAACAGCTTTGGATGCTCCTGGTGAGCAACAACTGAGTCAACTCCTTTCACTATGACACCCAGTCATCATGTGCCCTGGCTACTTGGTTACAGGGATTTCCCTTTGGCTGAGTGGTCAGCACATGACTGTCACCCGGGAGGCTGGGGCTCAAACCCCACCCAGGCCCTCCTTTGTCCTGCCACATGTTTTATGTTTCTCTGACTGCATTTACAGTAAACCCATTTCTAATAAAGCAGGTTGAAGCCATGCAGGGTTAACATGAAAGTCATGTCCTGCTGAACGTGACGGCAAGTCTTTTAGTGGGCAAATGTTCGCTCAGGCAAAAAGGGAATTTTCCTGTCATATTGCTATTTATGAGACATTTTCTCAGAAAAATCTTTATTAGAACATTGATATAGAAATAAAATCTTAGTAAAATGCTTCAAGCCAACTTTTTATCTCACACCTAGTCTGGCTGACTCATCACTGCAACAGTGAAGGCATAAAACCTACATTTTCTCATTTTTTGTTGGTATTTTGACTTTAAAATTGACAAATTAAAGTGTGCACAGTGTGTGACCCAGACCGTTTTTGTAGTGTTTTATTGTTTTTAGTGATGTTCTCTCCTCTTTTTTTTTTTTTTACATCTTGTGTGTGATAAGTGTCAGTGGCCTAAAATATGTTGCTTGGGGGCACTTTTGAAGTAGTGCCCCCAAAATCCACATGGATCTCTGCTATGTTACAGTCCGTGGAGCTTTTAAATCTCTACAAGCGCTTTCCATTGGTGCTTCCCACAGGCTTATTTTTTACTCTGTCTACTGGCAGTGTTTCTATGATGCATGTGTGGACATTAATGAACTTTCAGAGACTGTCTCGTCATACATCTCATTCTATATGGATGCCATGATTCCAGTAAAAGATGTAACATCAAAAGATGGTCACATATTCCAACATCAAACCCTGGTTGACTAAAGAATGTAAATATGTGATCAATAAAACATGAATTTTAATGAATTTTTTACTTGGTTTGAAAGGACTGATGTGAATCCCCCCCCCTCTCATCCCCTCTCATCAGATTATTTGGTAACTCAGGACAGTCGTGAACCTCTTCATTACAGTTAACGTACGTAAAGCTGCAGCTTCCTGGTTCAATCTGTGGATGCACATCACATTACTATGCAGTCCAGCTCAGTCAAGTGTTTTCCACTCTCTTTCACTTACGTGCTTCTCTTGGCCAGATAGAGACTCTGTGGAGAAGATACACCATTATACCAGTTCCTAAAGCTAGTAAACCAAGAGAATCGCCAGAATTCAGGCCTGTTGCTTTAACCTCTCTTGTCATGAAACGTTTTGAGAAGATTAACACAGAGGAGGTTTCATCAATTCCCAGCAAACTAGATCCTTTACAGTTTACTTGCCAAACTGGAAAAGGGGCGGATGATGCTAAGATTTTCATTTTACACACTGTACGATCATCTTTAAACACCCATGTTCCACAATAGACTTTTATTTGTGGATTTCTCTTCAACTTTTACCAAGATACAGCCTCACATTTTAATGCAGCAACTGGCTTCTGATTTAAAACTTACAAATTATATTTTAATGCCAATTTTTTTTTTTAACTGAATGAATTCAGCAGGATTTTGTGAATGAGCACATGTTCCATAGCATCTTAGATAGTGGAACTCCTCAGGGCTTTGTACTCTGTCCCTTGCTTTTCATTATGTATGTGGACAGCTGTAATGCATCTCATCAAAGAAATCATCTTGTTAAATTCTATGATGATGGTGTATCCTGTCATATCATTTAGTATCATATCATTTTGTTTGATCTAGTTTCATTTTGTAATTGTTTATGTGTCCTTTTAGGGCCTGCTCCAAAAAACAGCTTAGATGCTCCTTGTGAGCACAACATAATCAAATCTGCAACTAAGTCTGAAGTGAAAGGATTTGCTCAAGGTTTCTTTCTGACTATTTAAAAAAAAAAAACATTTCTGAGAAGCCTACACCCGTGCAGGATTTAATCGGATGTCTTTTGCATTCATCTATATAGGTTTTATCTTACTTATCTTAATCATTTTATAGTGTATTTATGATGTCGAGATTGACTCCAGTCTAGTGATATCAGTACAGGATTCCTCATGTGACACATATGTGGAATGACAAATTTCTTGAATATTGAATGTCATGTTCTGCTAAACATAAAGACAGCAAAAACCTCCTGAGTGTGGGATATATTAACTTCTGCCAAAACAAGATTTTTCAGTCATATTAAGTCTGAGATTGTTTTTAGATTAACATGAAAATGAAGTCTCAGTAAAAATGCTTCAATCTAGCCTTTAATCTCACATCTAAAAACTACTTTCAAGATTATTGGTGTCCAGCTGAAAGATTTGGGAAAATATATGGGAAACACGTTGAGGTACCTGGACTTAACTGGGTCAAATCAGAACTGAGCTCATCCAAACTATTACTTTTCATTTAAAATAGCAAAACTGCAACAAGGCAGACTCTTAACTTGAATTCCAAACAGCTCTTTGGGAGAGTCCCAAGTACCCAGACTGCTTTTGGGGACCTGCAGAACTAAGTGAACTCTGGAATTAAATCTAAAGTGAAAGGATGTGTTCAGTTTCCCTGAATGCACTTAGAGTAAACCCATTTCTAAGAAGCAGGCAGGGTTGACGGCAAGCCTTTCAGTGTAGGAAATGTTAGCTTCAGCCAAAGAGGAATTTTCCAGTCATATTAGATAAATACTTTAATTGATCCCCTAAGGATATTGCCATTTATCATAAAATGCTTCCAGTTAACCTTTAATCGCACCTTGTCTAGCAAAATCACAGCAACATGAAAGCACAAATACCAGCATTTTTCAGTTTTTTTATTGGCATTTTGACTTTAAACTGGACAGAAATGTAGTTCTTTCAAACATCACAGCAGCCATCTAAATTGCAGTTGGATTTAAAACCAAGTTGAGGTACCTTGACTTAACTGGATGGAGTCAGAATTGAACATACCCAAACAATAACTTTTCATACCACAACTGCACAATGTTTACAGCTGACAATGATTGCACAATTCTTAGAGTTGTAATTTACATCCAACAGGTTTATTCTGCTTCCCTTTTCATCACCTTTAATGGCATTCATTCAAACACTGGATGGAAGTGAGCGTGGAATAAAAAAAAAAAAAACAGCAAGACTGGCATGACAGACAAAAACCTCTTAATGATTAATGCATCCACTGAAAGCTAGTGAAACAAAGGGTACGAGCTACTGAGCTGCCAATAAGTAAGACACCATGGCCAGAGCTGCCTTCTCAATAGAATACAGGTGATGGTCTTCCACATGTGGGCAGCTGTTTCTCATGAATTCTGCCAGTCGGAGCAGGTACTCCAGGTTGAAACCCGTTTTCCCTCTGCACACAGCAATCTGGGCACCGATCTCCTCTGGGCTGGCTGGTCCCAGGTAGAGAGGGTTGTCGGAGGTGGCGATGTACACCAGCGCTGGAACAGGAGACCCGTCCTCCCCTTCAGGATAGAAATCCACAATCTTGGTGATATAGCCACCGCAGACCGTCTCACGGACATTGAGGTACTTGAGGGACTCCTCCACCTGCGAGCCTGACACCTCAAATGCTACACCCCAAGTGGTTGCCTGTAAGGACACAACCCAAAAAAAAAAAAAAAAAAAAGTCAGCATTTAGTAAGGAAATTTTATTTCTTGCCTGAAAAATTCCACTGCAGCTTTGACATCACACTAAACCAATGGGAAGCAAACATTTCCACTTACGTCATCGTTTTCGATCAGCGTCACCACTCTTCCGGGCTGAGGAGAGAGAGACAGAGAGAATTAGGTCACGTCATGCAGCAGCAAACAATTTTTCTCCCTTACACTGTAATATAAATGTAATAAAAGCCACCCCAACTTACCAACTCGTCACTTCCACGGTGGAAGTTGTCTCCGTGCCAAAAACGTCTCTTGTAGCCCTGAATGTAACCGACCTCACTTCTCTTGTACTTGAAGTCAGGCTTCCACACCAGCGACCCGTACCCGAAGATCCACAGGCTGGTCTTCCCGGCGATTATGTCTTGAGGCTTCATTTTGATCGGTAGTGTTGACGTTCAGATGAAAAGATGGATCACTTTTTTTTTTCTTCCCGTTGATGGTACTAGCTGAGATGACTAGCTAGCTAGCGTTAGCTTCCTCCGGTCCAGGAGTAGCGGAACCGGTTGGCTCGCTGGTATACCGCGGACGGTATTGGAGCCCAACTGCTTGGCAGTTGCGAAGATGGAATTTCGCAGTTGATTTTGCCTTGCACTATGCATTGCCATTGCATTAAAGGTGCCGCATTATGCCTTAAAAATCCATGGCAGCCGCTTCGGCCTTCGACTCGACGGGCTAAAAAGGATAAAAATCGTCCAGGCCAGCTGTCGTGCCGACCGGTGGTGGCGTAAGTTTAATGTTAACGAATCGTAAGATCGAGGTTTCAAAGATGGAACCGTTGTAAACACGCCAGTATTTGTCGTGTCTCCGTCGACTTGTTGATGCTGGTCTGACGCGTTTCCTCGATAACATGGCGAAGGGTTGTTCCTGTATTTATACGGTACATGGCAGGTAGGCGAGTCCCTGTCAGTGGTTTCCACCAATCAGATTGAGGAAAGACTTTCTCGATCATATTCTACCCAATAATATTTCGGTGCGCCAAATAAGGCCGGATTTACAACGCAACTCTTTCTGCAATTGGTCTATTTTTTATTTTTAACGCAGGTCCATTTTTTAACATGATTGGTCGTTGAGCTGTCTCTCAGACGGACTCTATTTGTGATTGGTTATCTTGTCTTGTCATTCTCGTCTTCTTATCTGGCTGATGCAATTTACCACAGCGTTTCAGGGCCTTTGAAACAACCCAGCAACGCACCAAGACATTGCATCATTTCTGATTTACGACCGAGACTTTTCGGAACGATATATTAACTAACTGCATTTGTCACAGAGAAGAAAAACTCATGATGTTAAAATTGCATCAAAGTCATTTAGAAATATTACTGATGACTCAGGAATGATGGAAATCTAAGCTCACATGTGAGGGAGATAATCAACGCCCTATATGGCTGTTTACATACGACTAAAGCATGTGAGGACTGTGAACAAGTAGGAGAGCTCTAACATCCAACAGTAAGACCAAGGTCACCCTCAGTTCATGGTAAACCTCTTGAACCTGTAGAGAAACATGAAGATTTTAACATTTAACTGTGATAACTTGGTGTTATCAAAGTTTGTGTATTTGTTAAATGTTTAACCCTAAAAGGATGGTCACCCTGACACAGCATGTGTTATTATTTGGCCATCCATTGGGTCAGAATGATATAAACAGGAAACTTACAACTTATTTTGGCAGAACTATTCCTGCTTTGTAAACACGTACATGGACAAAAGGGCTCCTATACACACCTGCTTGTCAACAAACATTGTACATTGCTGCCAAATGGTGGGTCAATAGTGGATTTAGTTGTTTATACCAGGTTTTAACAGTGTTTTAGACAATCTATTTTGAATGCAGCAAAAGCCAGAAATAAAAAAGGACTAGAAGGTAGACACTATAGGACAACTAGATGATTATAAAGATACTGGAACTGAACAAATGCTCAAAAAATGCCAACCACTACTGATAGCTCTTATATGCTGTGATAGCCGAGGCTCATCTGTGCTCAATAAATAGATTATCTATAAATAGCTGGCATTATCTGTCTTGATAAGATGCCAGAGAACTGTATCATCTCCACACACGTCAAAAGCAGCAAACAAACCAAACCAAAGCTGGTGTCTGACCCTCAATCAGACACAAGCTTCCATCCCAGTATGCCAGTCCTTCTTCCTCAGTAGCCAATCTCAAAGCTGCTCTCACTATAAGATGCCAAAAACCTTACTGACTTCTTGTTGTCTAAGTGTTTTGACTATGAAATAATATTTTGATTTGCATATAAGCTGATTTGAAATCATAAATCAACCCCTAAATAAGCAAAGGCACTGCACTGGTTAAAGAGCAAGGCAACCCTTGTACAGCAGTAAACATGATAGCTGTCTTTCTGCACGATGTACATGTTCTCTTTATTCCAGCAGCTTGAGGTCTCAGGTTGCAGGGACATGTCTATTGGGTCTTAAAGCTGTTCCAGCAGAACAGGATTGCTCTTGCAGGCCAGTGTCAGTCAAACATTGTCTTGAATTTTCTACTGGTTTTGTTTGAATCAGTTGCTGATTTATGCTTTAATTCAGTTTAATACAACAATCTGCTGCTGTTAGATTATGGTTGGTTGAACCTGTTGATACCTGGGGTTTTATTAGGGCATCTGATCACCTAGTTCTTGTGTGTGGGTTTGTTACTGACACCTAGTGTTAATTAATGAGACAACTCCAAGTGCAGGATCGGCTATCGCATGTCTCCACCTACTGAGGTTCACAGAACAGCAAAACACAACTAAATAAACAGAAATATGACAACATTTTCTGCTTAAATGACATTTCAGGAAATAAAACTGAAAGTTGATTTCCTTGCTTCAGCCGTCCACCAAATTTTATAAAATTCAATTCTGTGTAATTGAATACAGCAGCAATTTCCCCCGTCAGCGTCTCTGTAGCCTTTACATGCATATTCAGAAAGCCTTTCTCAGTTTGTTTATGTCAAAATGAGGGATTTAAATAAAATAACCAGGCATTGCAGTCGGGACACAAAGCCGGAGCAATGGAGTTTTCTCCTGATTGCGAGTGAGCAACAGCTTCTGAGAAGGAAAACAAAAAACAGGTGGCACCGAGGAACTTCTACATTCAAAACAGGCTGCCATTTGAAATCTGCTTGTCTTATGACAGAAATTCATGGATTTCCTCAGCATAAATAGTGCTGATTAGGGTGCTTGTCTGCGCCCTCACTTGTTTTGAGGTTGTTTCCTGAAAACCCAAATCATCTGTGCAAGTGAGCGAAGAATGAAGAAGGCGATGCGTGAGAAAAACTGTTGGCCCGCACCGGCCTGTTCTGCATTTTTTAATCAGGGAGGAAAAAGGATCTGATGTCACTGGGTCACAAACAGGATGCTGTGATTATAACACAATGAAAATGCCTGGCTATGTTATGGACACCCAGAGGCCAAAGAGCAGAGCCCTAGCATGTGCGATCAAGTGTAAATGAGGGTGTGTGTCTGCTTATAGGTGTGAGTATGATGACGGTGGGAAGAAACTCTTAGTGCTATCAGACTGGGTCAGGTAACACACCAAAGCACAAAGGGCTTTAACTGGATGATTAATCATTGCGATAACATGTATGTTTTTCCTGAGCTTGGCCGGAAACTTCCTTTCCCAAACTTCTTTCTTTTTTTTAACGCACACACACACACACTCTTAAATGAGGATGCCCAGGTCAAGCAGCTGACAGGATGTGTGTGAGGGGAAAAAGCCATCCAGATTCTCTGCAGAGTGTTGATTGCTGCTGATTAGGGGGTGCTGACTGTTGCAGAATTTCTGTTAATTAGAGGCAGAGGGGATTTTGATAATATGGATGACACATTGCCTAGAGTTAAAAGAAAAAAGAAGAAGAGAGGAATCCATTTAAACACTGATCCTTGGGTGCTCTGTATTGTATGGAACCATATGCAACAGGGAAGAAGGGCAAGAGGTTAGTAAGATTTATCAGACTGTTCTGACACGTCAACTTTTCAATAGTCGAGATCTCTTTTATCTATGTGGATTCCTCACTGATCTACTGACTCCCATCTGCTTTCGCCCTCCCTTCTGCTAACAGCCTTAGTGCCAGGTCCCGTCCCCACTTTTGTTTGCTCGAGTGGGTGGTACAGAAACGGGCATTGAAATATTGCTCATAACCCTGAGGGGAAAGCAGGCAGTTGGGGAGCCTATGAGAACTTGAGTGTATTTTTTCTTTTTTTTTTTTAACGAGTGGAGGTCTGTGCACTCTGTGGGTCATGCACACGGGGGTGAGAGGCCTGGCATATGCTGCTGTTTTTATTGCACCGCAGACTCACTCCGCGCTCCCCCACGGCATCTGTTTGGCTGGTTGTGTGTGTGTGCACGAGTGCGAGCATTATGAAGGGGGGGGGGGGCTGAGGTTCCCCTTTGCCCCTGCGCCTGGCTTTGTTTCACCATTTTCAGCTTGAGGGGGTGGTTTCCGTGGAAACGGATTTGAATTTCAAGCCAATTTAGGGCCGGAGAGAGAACAAGGGGGCGGGTGAGCAGGGTTGAGAGCCAACAGTGTTTCCAGGAATTACCCGAGGTACTGATGCTACAAACGATGGAGCTTTATGTCTCAGTGTACCATCCAAAACATTACATATGATGACTTATGAATGCAAGACACCAGCTCGCATTTGCAATCCAAAAAGTCTGTGTAATGAGGATAAAGCGCATGGTTTCATTTTAAGATTTAAACCAGATGAAAAAAAACACAAGACACATTTGATCATCATTCGTAGACAATGTCATTATTCAAAAAACACCTCAAAAATAATTTCCTTTTCCATATACTGACAAAACAGTTTTCAAGGAAGTTTTATTCTTCAGAAGTTTGGTCCTTATAAATATGCATTATATACAAAATAATGTTATAAAACATATAAAGAGCAGTGTGTCATATTTAAATTAAACTCTGGAAATAATCATTTAAAAAAATTACATTATTGGTTCTGTACTTTTGAAATTTCTTATAGGCAGGCAGTGGTGTGACAGTCTTCTCCTTGTTTTGAGTCTCTTTGTTTTTAGTTGGGTTGCATTAAAAAAAAATAAAGGAAAAAAAAAAGAAAATTGCGCACTTTCTCTTGGATCTTGCTGGCACTGCACTGACTTTTGGGCTCCTGTGGTTTTCGTTTTTCAAATCCCTGTTGATTAAAAAGTACTTTCCCCCGCTGCTTTTCCTCTCCTTCTTCTTCTTGTAGTGCAAATGATCCAAGAACAGACAAGGGCACAAATTTAGCTTTTAAAACCCCCGTCTTTTAAGGCTTCTAGGTATTTTGGGCTGCATACGTTCTCCACCCTCGCGTTAACAAGTCCAACCAGTCATTTTCACATGATTGACAGTTGAGGATTAGTTTCAGACATTCATATATTTCATTGTTGGTGAGGCTGGATTGTGACAGCGGGGTGAGTTCACTCATCTCGACCCTGAGTCTTGCATAGCAGGCGAAGCTGGCAGGAGTGAGTGTTGGGAAGGGGTTGGGAGGGGGCGATTTGGAGGGGTCAAATCTTAGGCACCTTTTTCACTGATTGGTTGGCTGTCAGAGTCATCTTGATTATCAAACAAGGCCGGGGTCAGTTACAATGGGCAACGATCCACCTTCGCCTCTTTTTACTGTCCAGGTTGGCCGAGATTATAAACAAGCATTTCACCTCGTGTAGTCAGTCTTATTCACCAGTCTCTTTAAACTGAGAGGTCCTTCACTGTACATGCTTTGCATACAAAGACTCGGTCAACATAAAGTTTCTCAGTTCGGCTTCTTTTTTTTTGTTTTTTTATTTGTTGTGTTTTTTCTTTTCAGAGCAGAAGTCTCTGCCCTCTCCAGTTCTTTAGTGTTCCAGAGCAGCAGTGAACATCTAAAACAATCTCCAGTCTCTTCTCAGCATTTGTAAACAATCCAGAATATTATATTCTGCCTCGATTGTGTCTGCGTCCTCCTTCCCTTGCTTTCTGACCCCTCACAGTTTATACCTGTGGGAAGCAAAGGAGGAAAATTAGAAAAAAAGGGGGAAAAAAAACAGCTGTTTGAACAATGTAAATTAGGTAAAACACATTTTCCAAGCACCGCCTCAACTGTAAAAACTCATGTGCTCCAGTATCACCATTACATTTTGCTTGGAAATACGCGTCTTAAAAATTGCCACAGCAGTAAAACATAGCACCTCTGAGACCGAGTAGAGCCAAACATGTGTGAAGAATCATTATAAGCTGGGATTTTAGGTCATAGTGTGGCCAAGATAAAGAATAGTCAGGATAATTTACACGAACCAACAATGCATTCAAACTGGGCTTTTCCCATTTAAGGCCAATTTCTCCACAAACAGCACCATCCCCTGCTGTAAATGTTGGTGCACTACTGAGGGATAGTGCACTTGGGACAATATAATGCAAGTGAAATGAAGCATCTAAAGAAATGCTGATGAAGATGTGTGTTTTTTTTCTTTTTTTTGGCTCACCTCAGTTGCTATGACGCATTCCCTCCTCTCCTCTGCTATAACAAATACCGACTGGTACATGGAGTCCCGCGAGGAACATATTGTAGATATCCTACACTCTGGCTTTTCACTGCAAACACAAATCACACGTTGTGTTAATGCAAACAAGAAGCACATGGCAGAGCTATGCGTTATGTGAAGCAAAGAGAGCAACAGTTTATTACATAGAAACTCAATGTAACATGTTTAATTGCGAATCCACTTGGTTTTGCAAACTAACAAATCACAACCTTCAGTGAGAGGGAACTCGGATTAACATTTACTCAGTATGGCTCCAATTGCACACTTTCATATGCCTAAAATAAACGGATGATGTGGAAAGTTCACAACAAAGATGAGCGTCATACGAGTTTTCTTACCTGTACATTCTTCTCAAAGGCATTTTATCCTCTAAACACTTGTCATAGATAAGACGTTTCTCTTCTTGCGACTTTTCATCCTTGAACTCTTTTGATTTTGAGTTGTAAGAGTCCAAATGATAGTTTTTATGGATAAAGTTTGATTTCTCTGAGTCACAGTCCACCTCCAGACTGACTTTCTGGTTGGTGTTTTTCAGCTGGGATGCTGGGATCAGATTGTCCCTTTGAACATTGGAGAAGTTGTTCATAGTCTCCGTTTCTCCGTCCTGCCTTCTTGCCTGTCTGTGGATGTGCCTCAAAGCCAGGCCCACCATGCACAGCAGCACGAGCAGAGCCACCAGCCCCACAGCCAGAGAAACAGCCGCCCACTGGAAGCCATTTTCGTTCTGCTCTGGAGACTCAAAGGTGGCGAAGGATTCGCATCTCGGCCCGGTGAAGCCTGAAGGGCAGATGCAGGCCGCCGGAGGATTGCCTGGACCTCCAGTGCAAAAGCCCCCGTTGAGGCACGGCCGAAGGGAACACTCGTCCAGGATTCTGTCACAGTTGCGGCCAGTGTAGCCCGCCGGACAAGTGCACATGTAGTCGTGGATTCGGTCTTGGCAGGTGCCTCCATTGAGGCAGGGGTTACCAGCACATTCATTGATGTTGATTTCGCAGCGCTGGCCGGTGAACCCTGCACGGCAGCTACACATGCGTATGCCACCTTGGAGCAAACATAGACCACCTACAAGAGAGGAGGTGGGCAGTAAGTAGCTGAAAGTAATAAGCATTGCAAAATCAGAAGCAACATGATCTCAATAAACACTCCCACGAGGCTCATTAAGTTCACACATTTGCATCGAATCAAGAGTGACCAGAGTGCTGTGTATTGTTCTGCACACACACACACACACAACAATCCCAGAGCTCGCCGTGTTTACAAAAAGACAGAAACTGAACTGCGCTTGGATATTTGTCCCCTTTCATCAACAACCACAGCGAGCTGCGGTGACATTTACAAGCCGCTGCTCTGAGCTGCTGAATGTTTATATGGAGGACAATAGACACCAAGTTCCCACCAATTCCTGTTGTTCCACACTGCTTCCAGTTGCAGGAATTTAAAAAGGAGGAGGGGGGCAGAGACAGAGCAAGGGGAAGTTCAAAAAAAGGGGGGGGCATAGAGGAGAGGAAGGCCGTACCATTAGCGCAGGGAAGCGACGTGCACTTGTCCACTCTCTTCTCGCAGTTGAGTCCAGTATAGCCGCGGGGACACTCGCACATATAGCTGCGCCCATTGTCTTTCTCCCAGCATTTTCCCCCGTGGAAGCACGGGGAGTCGTTGCATGTCAGCAGGCTGTGCTCGCAGTGCGAGCCCTCGAAACCTTGGGGACACGTGCACAGGTAGCCGCTCTCCAGATTCTTGGGGAATGCAAAAAGAAACGAAAGAGTGAGCAAGCAAAATAAATATAAAAAAAATGCTCATAACATGAACGCTCAAAAAGTATTCGTTCATTTCCCACTTACTGTGCAGATCCCTCCGTTCCTGCAGGGGTTGCTGTCACACTCCTGCATCTCCAGCTCACAGTTAACCCCAGTAAATCCAGGCAAGCATGTGCACGTATAGCTCCCTTGGCCCGTATTCATACAGGTGGCACCATTCACGCAGGGATGGTGATGGGTGCAGAAGTTCAGATCTGGGGGGGGAGAAGAGTGTTTATTTACAAGGAGAATAAAAAGAGCCATCTACCCCGGATGTATGTGTAAAGCTATGAATACACTTCAGAGGAAACCTAATTTACTAATGCTTTCAAGTTAATTCCAATGAAAACAGTGTGCAAGTAATATGAGAGCATCTTTTAAAAAAGGAACAGCAGCAGTGGTCCAAGTTGTGTGGTGTACCTTGGTCACATAATAGGCCTCCCCAGCCCTCCTGGCAGTTACACTGCCATGGAAGCTCGCAGGTACCGTGCTTGCAGGCCGGGTACTTCCTGCACTCATCACAGAAGGTGCCCTGCCAACCATCTCTGCATCTGAAAAATAACAACATGTGTCTTGATTAGTTACTTTTCCCCCTAATATTTAAGTTTTTGTGCTAGCACAACGAAAAAAAAACAACAACCGACAAACCTCAGCAGAAAGAACTACGCTTTACAACCTTGGTATGATTTACTGAGAGAAATCAATCAGTCATACAACATAACTGCTGCAGTTGAATGCGACGATTAGATAAGAATTTAAGTCATTATAGAAATCTGATAAGTTGCAAAGTGAGCGACTCATTAGGAGCTAATGTAATTATTTTTCCACAACCTCATCACAACATTAAATATAATTCATTAGCAACAATCAATATTCCTCTTTCTGCAAACGTGACTGATATAGTATAATGACTCAAGATCAATAATGACAGACTAACAGAAATAAAAATCATTGCTTTAAAGATTTTCTGCAATGAGCCGTTTCTCTCATATTTCCCATGAATATCTGTTTCTAAGCACAGTGGGCGGCAACCTGCTCAAACCATGAGATCGCAGGATTTATGAAACACTGCTGAGGTTACACCACTGAGACAGGCCGTGGAAGCAGCTTTACCGTGTTTGGTATCTCAAGGATTTATCCCCCAATTTGGGTCAGTTTTTGTCCTGTGAATGATGGATTTAAGTCCAAAACGAGGGCAAACTAGACTTCAGGAGGAATTTCTCCCAGGGATTTGATGTGTGTGTGTGAGTTAGTCTTGCTGGTGAGTGAGTGAATGAGATGGGGTAGTGACAGGAAGGGAACATGGGAAGCAGAGAAGTCAGTGAGTGATGCAGGGAAACCAGAGAAGGCATGGACCAAATTCTTGTTATTGTAGTTAATTAACATTATAGACACAAAATTAGTAACTTTTTCAAATTTAAAAATGATTAATCTCTAATTAGTTGCACATCAAAACCTGTAGAAATTTCTGAAAAAGAAAGTAACACTTCCCATATGTGTTTCTTTCTGCAAAACAGCCAACACACGTTTCAACACTTCATAATTATTGATACTTACATACACTCCCCAGGTTTGGAGCAGTTTCCATTCCTCTCACTGCAACCCTCAAGACAGATTGCTGTAGCAAAAAGAAGAAAACACAATAACAAATTAAGTCTTCTGTTCTTTTTTTCCCCTTTTCTTTTTGCTTGCTAAAGTTGAAAAACAACTGTCTTTAATCACAATCTGAGATTCGTGACGATGTAAAAATGTCAAACAGTTAAAAATAACAAGTTTGCCTGTAAACATTTCAGTTCATCTCTTCACGCCCCCCCAGAATAAGAGCCAAGGCTAGAGGAGCTATTATTTCCTTGAAATAGCCATCTATGAATGTGTGAGTTTGTCTCAACTTCCGTCGTTTGATCTAAACCTGTCCGCCACACCCCTCCCCAGCTGCCCTTTTCACTTTGGAGTGGAGTGGGGGGGCTGAGAGTTTGTTTGTCCTGTTTTAAGTGTACCGGTCTTGCATGACACTGATTCGCAGGGCAACATATCAGGCGGCTGACAGTAAGCGGGCGCTTTAGTGCGGAACAGATGCTTGCTCTCAATAGCAGACAGCTGTCACTATTGTTGTTTGTGGTCTGCCAGAACCATATTTGCAGCTGCTACTACCGCGCGCTCAACAATGGAAGGAGCTAAAACATCGGTGGCGCGTGGCGGATAATAATGCGGCGATTAACCTTGGCGCGTGCAGTCGCCCGGACTCCTCCTATCGATGCCCGCGCAACCAGCCTCCACCCCTCCGCTCTCCCGCCACCCCCACCGCCCGGCGGATTATGTTACCGGGCACGCGCGTAGCGTGCTCCCTGAAGACAAAATATGTCTTTTACTCAATTCAAATTGAACAGCCAGGAAAGCAGGTAAAGGCTCACCTGTGTAAGCTAACATGTCTTCATTAGCATGTGTGTGTTTCAGCTTTACTTACAACTATTTTGTTTGACTTTTACAGCCTGTGTTTCTGCATTGAGATGTTTAAAAAAGAAGAAGAAGAAAAAACGTATGGAGCCTTCCTTAAATGTTTACTGAACCCAAATGACCAGCCTTGTTCATATTTATGTATGGGAGCGTGAGAGCAGAGGGAAACTGTGGTGTCTGAAAGATGATCAATCTGTCTTTCTCATGTATATTTTCTGTAGTCACCAACGATTGATGTGTGTGTAATTGCAACACGTGAGCCCATCTGGTTAGAATTTGGCGCCACAGTCAAAATAGAACATGCCAATTTCTCTTTCACCACCATGTGACACGGATGACAGATCCGCTGTCACCCGTGTGGTCACATATCCAGCACATGGTAACTATTACTCTCGCCATGCCTCCTTCCACTCTTTGATTAATTTGTTTTTGGTGAGAGGGGGCCCTTTGGTATTGTGGAGCCAAATGGCATCAGGCCTCCTCGTTGGCTCATTCAGAGCTTTCCGAATCATGGGAGTGTTGGGTTATGGTTTGGCCAAGTGGGTTCGCGCAGCTATAATGTTGTCATTCTAAACTGTCTGCGTTTTCACAAACCCACAACCAATTACACGTCCGAATGATATGACTCCAAATTAGATGAGGCAAATATCTAGGATAAATACATTCTACACCAAAACTGCCTGTCAGACTGGCAAAAAATCCTTAGGTCCTGTCTTGTTCAACATCTTCAAAAATAACTTTTGGGTTACACCTTAAAAACAATCGATATCTGTAACTTTTCAATTTAGGCACAAACCATCATGACTGCCAGAGACAGATTTTCAAAGCATCAGAAGGTGAACAAGTGTTTTAAGGTCAGTAGTATCTGCTAACTGTACATCACCATAAATAAACTATGACGGAAGACATAACTATAGACTATAAAAGCAACAAGAAGTAGACGAAATGAACAGGTTGCTGGTAGAGAGTCAACCAGCCAGGCATGAAAAGTCAAGTTGCTTTTCAGGAGATAACTTACGTTCTTCACAATATTTCCCCTTCCAGCCAGGCAGACAGGATAGCTGCCCATGTCGGGTGCAGGTGTAGTGGCCAAACCGGTCATCTCTAGGTGTGCATTTTTTGGAACAGCTTTCTCCATAGTAACTTTCATTGCAGATGAACCGATAGGAATATCTCAGCTCCTGAAACTGTGTTCCAGTCTGTGTATTCTGGGACCAGTCAGTTCCTACACCCAGCTGTCTTTGAATGGCAAAAAAGCTTATCAGAAGGTCTGGGTTGTTGGTGTCTGAAAGAGGAAAGAAGAAAAAGAAAAGGAAGTCAGGATGAATACATGAGGCCTTTAGTGAAAACCTGCTACTGTGGATGATTATGGTTTTATCTGAAGAACTGCATCATAAATGGCCTGCAGGTTCAAAAGTCATCCACTCTCACTTTAATAATTTGCCCAGGACCAAGCTGCATCCCTTATCAAATCCCATACAGCTTAGATGAAAGATAAACTCAGGTTGAAATTTCCTCTTTCTTTCCGTCAGCAAAAACATTCCCAGGCCTAGTCCCCTCTTCCAAAGGGCAGAACAGAGTAAGGTGTAAAATACAGGAAGATGCAGTCAGGGGTTTTTGGCAGGCACTGTGTATTCTCACCAAAGCCCACAGCTCTTTCCCACGCCAAAAATAAACTAGAGGAAGTTCAATTGTATTGGGTATAAGAATGAAAAAGGTGTTCTGAAGTTCAAAACAAAGGAATGAATAGGCGTGAAAATGGTCTGAAATGATGAACAATTAACAGGAGAATAGGAAGAAAATGTGCAGTGACCGAGTCCCATCAAATATACCAAAGTTTACTTTTTGTGTAACTGTGCAAAAAAAAAGAAAAAAAAGAAAGAAAAAAAAAAGATGGGGAGGAGTGTTACATGTGCAGACAGAGCTCCCTCCTGTGGTTATATATGTTGCACTTACCTACAGGTAGATTTCCATAAGGTGAATGCCAGGCTTCAATTATTAATGAAAATGACCCCTGAGAAGAAAACATAAGCGGTTATTAAACACCACCAGGATTGCAACCTTTATTATTTTTTACACAAATCTCAAAATTTTGGGGAGAGACTCTTGCTTTTTTCTCCCTCCGTTTTATTTAAAGGGCTGTTGCTTCTTGCAAAGATGCATAAGTAAATATGAGTTACAGTGAGTGCATGTCCCTCTGGATTTTAAAGTGAACGACGTTGCAGCTGCCCAATCTCTGAGTCGGCAGAGCATTACCTAATGATATGGATTAGATGAGCCGACCAATAACCGGTGCACTCCCAAAATGCCTAGCAGTCTCCCACAAAACAACATAATATTGTTGGTTGCAACAAGGCAAAATAAAGTGGATGTGGTGCCCCACGCCCTTACCGGCCATCCATACTTGAAGGGGATCTGAATTGGTCTAGGTAAAGTGCCGCTGTCTTTGGCGCTGAAAGAGTTTGTCCCCACCACTGGTGTCATTATACTTCCAAAGATGCAGTCACCTGGCGAGACCACAGCCTGATAGTTCTTCAAGCAAATTCTAAAATAAGTCCTGCAGTTGGGCTTGCATGCGTTTCCGTTTGCCAGCAAACCTTTGTGGTTTTTAAATTCGTGGAGATCCAGCTCAAAAACTCCCGATCCAAATACCTAAAAGAGAAGGAAATATTATTCAAGATAGCCCCGTAAAGCTCATAGCTCATTCTGTAGAAAAAAAGAGAAAAACAAAAGAAGCGATTCCATCTGTTTCACTGAGGTCTCAGGACCACCGTGGAGATGTACATATATCCTCCTTCATACCTGTGATATCAACGTGGTGCTGAACGCGATGGTGAAGGTGAACCAGGCTGCCATCCTTCTCGTTTCTCCAGGGCAGCCGCGTCACCAGCCAATAAAACAACAAAACCTTCTTATTCCGATGTATTTATCAAATGGGGAAAAAAAAAATCTAAAACACATATAAATCCTCCACTCCAAAGGAGTTCTCAGTAGCTCCTTGGTGCCGTGCGTCAAAAGCGTCCAGAAGAAGCGTTTCCAATCTCCAAGTTATCCAAAGGTGAGGGAAGACCAATATCCAGAGCCGCACGTCTTTCTGTCAGCAGGCGTCCTCTCCTCGCATGGCAATGTACTCCACAATGTGTCACTCCGCTGAGTGTGTGAGGCTCAGAGCTTGTTTTGGTGCTGAACTCGGTGCGTCAGTGCGCCACGGATGTTCATCACTCTTCTTATTACTAGTGAATGAACCGTGGCTTGTCTCCTCCCAGATATATAGACTTGCACTGCTCTGCTCATTACATAAACTGCCACTCACCCAACCGACACCGCCCACTTTACATATTCAGCCCCCCTCTCTTCCACCCCAACAACAATTATCCAGATTTAATACCCACTGGAACTGAGATGACTGACCACCACGGATACTGGGTGATTATTAACAAGCCCTAACATCTGTTGGCTTATTTTTAGCGCACAATATGCCAGACGCACATTTCCACCTTTACGCACAATGAGAAGGTACAATTATAGGAGAGCCGAAACTACGAGAACTGAGAACAGAAATTCAATTAATGTCTTAACACATCCTTTTTTTTTTTTTTGCCCTTGGTTCCACTCAATTGCACGCCTAATTAGTCTTCACTCCAGCGTTGGAGCCCATCCTCTCACAACCTTCTTCTCAGTGGGGTCACACGTGCGTCTCCCTCGGGATGGATATCAAACAAGGAGAATATAAATGCGATTAAAGAAGAAAAAAAAAGTTGTATTAACTGCATCAAATTTCACGATATTTTTGTTCATTTAGAAGCAAATAGGACCACAACAGATTTTATCTGAATAGAATCGTTGTTTTTGTTTTGATTGTTTTTTTCATTATGGACCTGAGTCTGTTTAATACATTTGAATTGAATACAATTTTAATTTAATATCTCTGTATGGGATGTTTAATCTAGGAACAGGTTCACGTCCACTTTTATGCACGAACAGCTATCCAGCGCGAGTTTCATCTGGTTGGTGGCGTGTGCCCCGTCATGCCCACTCGTGTATTTTACGGTTAATGGCAGCGTGCCTCCTATTGTTGCGGCGCGTGTCCCTCTTTCGCCCTCATGCGGGTGTAATGTGCGGGACGGGAGATATGGGCCTAACTATTCAGCTGTATGCAAATTAGCTCTCCCTTCCTCTCAGTCGTACACGCGTGGCCTTTTTAAAAACAGAATCTGGGCTTCTGGAAAACGATGAAAAAAACAAAACAGTTTAATGGAAACAGCCATGCGCCTGACTATGAAACTGTTGGATCATTTTGGTTTTAGACTTGGATGATAACTTTTTATAATAGAAATAAGACAGATTAAATCTGACATATTTTTTCCTCTTGTATATTAATTTATACCCATAAATAAAGATTGGGGGATCAACTGGATAAAATTAAAATCTACTCCTTTAGACAATTATATTTCACAAGTGAACTCATCCCCCCACATCGTTTCCCACACATTTAGTTGATATTTTGTGATAATCTGATTGGTTGTATTTGTTACTCGATCGCTCGTGTCTCTTTCATTTACCATCTGGTGGGAGACTGGCAGCCCGACGCACCGTTTTCTATCGTCTGTTCACGGCGGGGACGAGCCAGTTTTCGACAACCTGTTCATCTTAACTCTGTTTGGCATCACTTGCGCGTGTGTGAAAAGGAACTACAGCAATCATGAAATAGCATAATCTTTTATGTTGTTACCTTTGGGAATATAACTAACTTGAAGCTGGGCAGCAATTAACCATTTACCCACAGGGAGGAAATGCAGACGTTAATGGTAACCAGGATAAAATATAAACTTTGCAATTCTGCACTGCTTAAAAAGCTGCATGCAGTGGTTGAATAGTTTGTTTTAAAACAGAAAAAAAAAAACAAAACAATCATGACTTTTCACACACTCACTACTTTCCATCTTCTTTTCTATAAATTAAAGAATGATATCATGCCGAGACGGTTTTCATGAAAAGGAGTTTTCCCCCTGAGGTGACCATGCCCAGCTCCTGGTGATGTTTCCCCTTGAACTCTTTGATCTCCGCCTGTTTGCATTTCATCTGTCATTTTCCCAACAGTAACTGTGCACTACCAAGAGTGAAAACGGAGAGCATCTATATTTATTCAGCACTCACAAGAGGCAGACATGTTGGATTGGTTGAAAGCTCGTCATATTGACACACCTGTTGTGTCTGCAATGGGTCCAGAGAGACACAATGGCATTGCTGGCGAGCCGCACGCCGAGCAGATCTTCTCTATGTCTACATGCCCTCGGCTGCTCATTCTGCTACTTGTTGACATATAATATGCTCCATGATTCTTTGTGATTGTGATTTGCCTCACCAAAGAAAGAATCTGTTGCTGTTTGTGTGCTTTACAGGAGCATTATTAGTTTGCACTTTGTGTAATTGTATTTTCTTCTAGCTGCAATTCCAGCTTGGCGCTCATTATTGCCTCAAATGTTCTGCCATAATGGTTTTCAATCATGAATATGACTTTGCTTATCTCCCTTTATAGCCATATTTCTCCAGTCTGGCTAAAATAAAACAGCTATAAAAAGTGTGACAACTGCAGTTTATGGTCGGTCTCACAGGTGAACACTGCTGATAAGACAATACTTTCCTTGCTATGCAGAGAAGAGGATAACATGTGGGCTGTATGTTCTTTTTTACGTAGCTTAAACAAACCTTAATCATAATGCTGTCAGTGTAAGATGGCCCCAATGCTTTTATTGCAGTGCTTGCACTAAACACACATTAATATACCTGCAAATGGCCTTGGCTTTGTTTGCGGAGAATGCATTTTGGCAGAAGAAAAATTAATGCTTTGGAGGAAAGTAATTTAAAGTAGATAAAGCACAGTTTATATTTAATCACATGTCGCTTGACGGCTACACTCACAAACATCTCCAACAGAGGCGCTAAGGCAAAGCTAAACTGCTTTCAGCCAATGTTCTCTGGGGTTTTATTTATAACATGCCTCGCTGAAAAAGCATTGTATTCTTACACTCTTATGCAACACCAGCCAGCAACTTGAGCTTACAGCAAAACGACTGCTCCGGTGCTGCTTAGACCCAAACTATTTGGACCCGCTCTCCAAACCGCAAGCTGGGACTCTGCATTTATTAAGATGTTTCATCAAAGCTTTGCTTTCCAGCAACTCAGCGAGGGTCTGACTGACCAAACTTTTATTTTTCTATGCTCAGGCTTTGATGTTTGCATGTGTTGCTGTGAGCTTGCATGTGGGTGTCGTGGAAGTTGAACAAAGCACATAAGCTTGTGTCCCCTCTACACCCCCCCCCTCTCATGTCCCTTTGCTCTTCAGTGAGAGAAGTCTTGGGTTCACTGTTCCGCCTCAGATTGTTCCGCCTGCCGCTCCCTTTTCCAGTTGTTTGTGGATTGGAGGGACACTGTGGAGAAAGCCACAGTTCCTGTTCTCACCATTCTAGCCAGTTCTCATGAATAAACCATGATCTGACAGGGAAGTATAAACAGGTTGATCGGCCAGAGAGGCGGACACGAAAATATCTATTGTTGTCAGTGGAATGTGAAGAATGCTGTATTAAAAATGAGGCAAGACTCCTGCCATGATGTCATTCTCATGCTTTTTATGAGACATCATACGTGAACGCAACTGTGATGCATCATGAATTTAATAACACAAAGTTTCGGATGTGCTACCTCTCTGTCAGACTATATCAAGTTCATTTAGAAGCCACAAACTTGCCTCAAAAGATCCCATTGTGCAGCCGGCATCTCTGTCAATCCTCAAGCTGCGAATTATGACAAGAAAACACGGAGGTGAGGTTTAACCACAGCAGCTGTAAAACTAGTGGAAACCAGTTGGAAGAGATAAATATTCAGAATTGCTCCCCAGAAATGGGGCTTGAGATTTAAGGAAGCAAGTGGTTTTGAAGCCAACAGCAGCTTAGATGATGTTGAAGGTTTGGTTTGAAATTTATGATCACACGTATTGTGTAGAATGAAAATAAAATGGATTGGACACTCCAAGGTCTGAGGAATCAACAAGGGACGATACTCTGACATATATTTGTCTTGATATAATTCATTTTCCTGCAAAATAAATCATATTTCAAGTGCAAAATAACCTTGACTCTGGGTGTCTGGTTAAAATCCAGGAACTCTCACTGAAGCCTTGTATTTTCTTGTATTACTCTTTATTTGTATTGCAAAATTGAATTTGCAATACAAATTTTACTCCTTTTTAATGTGGCCAGTAAGTGAAAAAATGTTTGGTTTTGCTTGTTTTAGGCTTAACAGACTGTGAAGGTTTAAGATATCACATCCATTTATTTAAAGCTTTGACAGTTGTGATTTTCCACACAGAAAGTAACAGTACCAGCACATATCACATTATTGGTTTATAAGAGCAGTCTGAGTTGGTCTTATATCTTCCATGTGTATTTGTCTGGTCATATTCATCTGATCCTGTTAAGCTGGTTGATGGGCCAGCTGTTTTATTGATCCGGAGGCCCTGGCCATATTTGCCGTCCTCCGTGCAGCTTATGTTTGAAGTCCAGCTGGGCTTTATCGTAAATGTGTTATAAATCTTGATTTAAGTGAAAGGAGGCCAATATGTTGCAGCAGATTGACAGTGACATCTGCAGTAAGACTGGAGGAGGGAGGTAGATTTATGACCTGCTCCTCAGAGGCACGAGTTCAGACCCCGGCTGGACGCTGTATCTCTCTCAGCCACACCTGAAAGAGCTCCTTTAAGGCAGTGGCTGGTGACCTTAATAAAAGATAAATCTGAGCAAGTCAGTTATTAGATTTGAGTCTCTCTGAATTTCTCGTTTTCTCCAGTTGCAGGTGAAGGAAATGACCTGTAGAACAGAGGTAGGTCTTTGATAAGGGAGCCAGGCAGGGGGCAAAAACTGGGAGCACATGTAAATGAGACCTTAACAAAAGTTGAGATTTTAGGAAAATAACGGCCTGATTATTAGAACTAAAGTGGTCATTTAATGTAAAAAAATCAAGCAAAATTTGCAAAAGCAAACAGCCAATTATATTTTTTTTCATCAACAGTGGTTTACTTTGGCTGTAATGACTGTTGCACAAACACTTATGCCTAATACTTGATTATGCTAAAAACAAACAAACAAAATAAAAATTGTAGTGTTGATGTAATACAACACATGTCCATTACATGGTGCCTTAACTTGCACTTGAACATCTGAGTTTTACCCAGGTAAAGGTCAGTTTGCACCGAATATTTGTATGAATTTGATTGTCTATATTTGGGGTGGCGCCTCGAGGGCCAGTCGGATTCTAGGGGTGGCCCATAGCCCCCATAGACCACCGCTTTGGTCCCGCCCTCAAGATTTTTTGGTTTCTTTAATGAAAACCAAATGGAAATGAAACTTTATGAAATACTTAACATCTTTCTTTGTGGATATTAACAAACAAAAACTAAATTTACATATTTGATTTGAATATGTACTATAGGTAAAACAAATACACAAACGTTTTATCTGTGCAGAATCCACAATGAGGAACTGTTCTCAAGTTTGTTCGTTTCTGATTGATGTTTGGACTTCACAGGAGCACGAGGCCCCGTAAAGCTCATATGTCCAACTCGATATTATTCTCCCTCATCTTCTGTTATGGAACTTTCTTTTCCTTTCTCTTGACTTTCTGGTGTTTAACTACAAACAGCGCTGTACCAGCACTGACCTGGCCTTTTGACGAGTACAGTGGCAACATGAACCAACGGGCCTGTGTTACAAAGAAAGTGTCGTCACCCTCCTCAGAGTTCACCTTTCCGAAGAACATCATGCTATGAGAGACGGGACAGAGTTGAAATGTCATTATTGGAGAAATTATATGCATGATGTGTAGTGTTTTAGGGATTTATATAAAAGTGTCACGAGAAAAATCCTTCCAAGTAATTCTTCTGATGAAAGTTGTTGATGTTGAATAATGATGTTTTGGAAAACTTTTTTTAAATAGGATGCAGGTCGTAGGTGGTTTTAAATTCATCCCGAGACATAATTCTTTAGTTGGACACATACTGACATGATTTTGCAGTATGTATGTATATGTTTGCTGTCTTTGCTGCACTTTTACTGATGTAACCATGGAAACACGGGCTTTATATGCTAAATATAGTATCAGCAGCTCCTGAAGTTGATAAAAACAGTGGATATCATTCACTATGAACAGACAGCACTCGCTAATCATACATATGAGTGGAAAGACTCACTCCATTCATAATGAATCGAAGAGCAAGGACTGGACCACTTGCTCCAGTCCTGCTGTAAAATAACAAAGTAAAAAGTTAACAAACATAACTGATCTCACTCCTTTAGATCTGCGTTTGCAAACAGAGGGAAAGTGTGTGATAGGACTAGACAAATGTGTTAAATCTAGTATTTCAGTGGTTAATTTGTCAGCTGTTTTAAAATCCAATCAAACCACCCGTGAGATGAGCAATGAGCGAGAGAATCAACTACACAAATCCCTCCTCGGGCATGAACGTCCCAGCGGATTGGTGCCACAAATGCGAGTGTTTGGGAGTGAGAGTGAAGTGGGTGTACACATAGTCTCTCCAAAGCCTTAACCACAATGAGATTAGTGTCAGTCTGCAGCATTAATCCCAATAGTCTCCCAGCAGCGGCATCAAGCTGGCCCACCTTCAGCTGAGGAAAACACCAGGGGGAGACTAAAGGGAGTGGGCTGTGGCGACTTAACCAAATAATGGATTAATCAGATACAGCAAGGGGAGGGGGATGTCTTTCTGCATAATATGTAAGGCAGGATATCAGTGGTACAATGGTGTCAGATGGAGCACAGTCAGCAATGTCATCTAGAAAGATGGTTTAAAATATATATATGACACATATGTATAAGGTGCCACCATTGTTTGTGTGTGTGTATGTGTGCATGTGTGCGTTTGTAACTGGGTGTGCATGAGTTTATTATGAGGTGTGTGTTTTTAAATTGCTAAGCTATATATTTTGGTGCGTAGCTTGTTATATTTTAATATGTAGAAATTGTATTTATCATGTGAAGCACTTTGTGTTACTGGTTGCATGAAAAGTGCTTTATAGATAAAGTTAGATTTTATTTTATTTGATTGAATTGGCTTTACAAACCCAGTTAACAGATCCAATTATGTGGGTTTTTAGATGGATTTCTTTGTTTTACATCCTTCAATGACGACTCGATGGATCAGCTGTTTGCTAGAATATTAATCTGTGACAATAGTCCTGTTTCCAAGAAGTTTTCACATTGTATGTAGTTTAAATGAAAAAAGAACTGAATGATTGGTTTGCTTTCACATTGCACTTTACTCGCCAGACCAAACTGCCTGGACAATGTCACACAGTTACAACATCTGCTCGCTAAAGGGTGATATTCTTCCAAACGACCGCTGACCAATAAGAGAGAAGAATCTGGCTCATTGATTGGAAAGGGCCGAAAACAGTTTGTTTACTGCAAGTAAACAATGGAGCTACACCAAGTTTATGCAGCCTTGGGGTTTCTGTTTTTACTTTGGTGTTTAAACCAGAATTTGTCCTGTGTGAGCGACAGCAGAGGCAGTGAGATGTCCGATGTGGAGATACAATGTGCTTCACTTCCTGTCATTGGTTCACTGATGGTCCATTTGTGTTCACACACCCCCGGTTTTCAAGCGGACCAGAGTTCACCTCTTCGGTCCTCATACACATTCACACTGCTCCAAACCAGTAGGTGGAAGCAAACCAGGATCCATTTAAAGTAGACCACACATGCACCCTGAAACGAAATGGCTTCCATCTCTGTTTAGATGTAGTCTCAGATAGCTTATTTTGAATTTTAAGTCTTCAACAGTGGAAAGCAGGTGCGTGTGGAGGAAGACCAAAGACCGTGTGGGCAAATAGTTCATAGTTAGTTTTGGGTGTTTCATTGTTTTTATATGAGGCCGGATATCTTGGGGCTCATAGGCTTGATTCATCTGACACAGTTTAACTTGCAACACTGTGTTGCGACACAGACCGGGTTATACAGTTCATGGACCATGTTCTAACTTGGACATTTTGCATTGACAAAATGTTAAAACAAAGTAACTGTTGTGGAAGTGATCTGGAGTAAAAATCCCTTTTAAATGGTTGGGGGAAAAAGAGCTCTTTTTGCTGACTTGTTTTGAGTTGTTAGGTTTGCTCACTCACCAGGAATCCACACTGGTTTCCCAAGCTGGGAGTATGCTCACCTCTGTATATAGCTGTGAATAAACTGACTACTCATGAGTATGTCACACAACTCAACTGCATGGAACATCCCCTCAAAGATTTATAGTATCCAGAGAAATTTGGATGGAATGCTCCTTTAAAAACAGACATATTCATTTTGTAAGAAACATTGGCTCAGTAACACTTCTAAATCATCCCTACATTGTCATGTACAAGTACAACAAAACAAAACATATATCCAGTGATCAAGATCGTGATGTGCTGCCTCCTACTTTGTGTAAGTTTATAATGGACTCAAAACTCACATTTGGTCTGGAAAAAAGAAAAACTTTAAATGTTGTATGACTCTGAAAATCAAGGATGCCGTGTCCTCTGAGCTAAGAATACCAGGCTCATCTGGCTTGTTATCAAGCACTCAGCTCAAAAACCAGCGTCCTCTGAGGTATTGCAGCTTGTTTATTGCATATGGTATGAGTAACCTGCGTATTTGTGAAGGCACCGTCCATGATGAAACTATATGAACAGGCTTTGCTGCCATCCTTTTTTGTTTCAAAGAGACATTTTGAGCCACATTATGGATCTAAACTCTGAATAAATCTTCTTGAGCCGGGAGTTTTTTTTATATTTTTCACTCACTTCAGATATACACAGAAAATTCAGAGTTCCAATGTTTGTTTGCCTCTTGACTCGGCTTCTTTGGTTTGAATAGCCATTTAAGAAACATTGATTTTCTGAAGATGCAGCCCAAAGCTAGAGGGTGACCTTTTTTCCAGCATTTTTTTCCCTAAACATCAATCAAACACCTGTATTTTATGCTAAAATATATGAGTATTTGATATGACTAGGACACTGGAAAATGGACAGCTCAAGGAGCTTTATCTGGAATCTTGCAGAATATTAACACAGTGTGTTTTCACAGACATTCAACTTGTGCTACTCTTTTGGCAAAGCAGTAACACTTTGCTTTTCTGTGCTACAAAAACTCTGTTCTTACCCACTGATTCCCCACCAGAGACATCTCCTGGCTCCCGTCCCCTCCCTTCCCCTCCGACGTTGGTACGATCCAAAAAGCCGGCGGTTTGTTTGCTTGGGAAAGGAGAATATCCTCTGAGGTCAAGTCAAACAGGATGTGCTAGAGTGTGGTCCTTCGCTCCTATTGGTTCTATGTAATAACGCTCTCAGTGGGGCTAAAACACACACGCACACACACACACACACACACACACACTACGAACAAGTTCATGCGCACTTACTCATCTGAAATGTAATATCCAGTAAATATAATCTCAGTTTTGAGAAAATATCTGTCTGACAGGCTGACAGTTGTATTTACCTTAAAAGAGGAGTTTGTGATTAAAGCAGCATGGCTTGTTTGAATAAGACGTTGCGCTTGGAAAATGTCAAACACTTGAGCTAATAAACACAAACTTCTGCAGATGAAGACACCACTTAGTGAAAGCAAGAGAGCCACAGCACGAGTCAGAGGAACTGCTGCATCAGCAGTTGGTCGTCACAGATTTTTTCTTCTTCCTCTTTGCTCTAGCATCCAAACACAGTTTCTCCCCAACTCTACAAGTGTTTGTAAGTCCACCAAAACTAAGCAAACAAAAAGATTTAGATTATTATATGAAGCATCTTCTGTAATTGCTTCAGAAATTATTTCACCTCTTCAGACTAATTGTCAACAAAGAAAGAAGAAACAAACTTTTATTTGTTTGCTCTTGGCAACATGGTGGTCTTTAATTTATCTGTCAAACTGCACAGTGGACAATTTTCCCTCAAGATGATTACATATTTTTTTACTTTAAAAAAAAGAAAGAAATTCTAATAATGTTTTTGTTCATCGCAAAGATCTTACCAAGGCTATATACTGAGACAACATGCAATGGTGCCTTTAACAGAGCTACATTTGAAGTTAATGCAATTTGGATTTGTGCATCTGAAATTAAATATTTTGTTTTGGATAACATTATGCAGTTCTGAACTTTGACATTTTGCCTTTGTGAAGCTGCTATGGAGCCTCAAGGGGGTGATTAAACAGAAGAGTGTTCAGGCAGAGGCTTCTTCAACTCAGTGCTCAAACTTCAATGACTTTGCAATTACTGTTGGTTTTCATTCATTCATTCGTTCATTCATTCATTCATTCATTCATTCATTCGTTCGTTCATTCATTCATTCATTCATTCATTCATTCATTCATTCAT
>JAOXYM010000024.1:9339984-9350401 GCA_028567055.1 Leptatherina wallacei | reverse complement strand
TCATTCATTCATTCATTCATTCATTCATTCATTCATTCATTCATTCATTCATTCATTCATTCATTCATTCATTCAACTATATGTTGCAATTGACCTTTTAGGTAAGTAATATGTATGTAATATTCTGTTCGATAAAAAGTTTTGTTAAATTTAATCAGTAAGACACATAAACCTGAATGTAGCAAAGAATGAATTAAGAACAATCAGTGTCACCCTTAGTATTTTCATTAAAATCAAGTCACATTGTAGTGAATGTCACATGGTAGGTTTTCATAACGGAGACATAAATAAATGAAATGAGTGACTGATTAGGTAATATGTGTTTTGAAAAAAAAAATCTAAACAAAGATGAGATCCAGCTTAACTTCTTTTGTAGTCATAAAAATAATTTTACATATTACAGATAATCACATGTTCACACCACAGTATTGTTGTCTGTCGGACAAACCAGCCTGGAGCCGAGGACCGTCTGCACCTGAAGGCAAAACAGTGGTGACGTGCTGTCCGTCACTGGCATGTCTGCTGCTTATGACACATTGTTTGGTGGACAAATGGTCCAATCTAAGTTTACAGACATCCGATTACATAAGAAAGCATGCATGAGATCTGGTTATTGGTAGATTGGTGATATTAGACATCATGTATGCTCTTCATGTAATTATTAAAGTGATACCTGATATTAAGTGTATGTGAATCATAACAACAAAAATATTACACAGATTTGACATCTGCTTTCATGTGATGAAAGCAGATGTCAGGCAGTGCACAAATGAAAATGACCCCTCAGATATTTTTGCTTTGTTAATTTAACTGCAGAGATGGAGGTTTTCATATAAAGCAGCATGTTATCATGCAAGGCAGCTTTAAGTGTTTTTTGATGTATCATTTGTTGTCATTTATGCAGGTTAAACTGGAGATGACTCAGACACTTTTTCCTTTATTTGTCCCTTTACAATCCCACATCTACTGCATGTTGCTTGAAATCAGCAGCTGACAGCATTCTGTCACCGAAAGGTTAACTATGTCATTTAAAGGTTATGGGTATTTTTCAGAGCAGAATTATAAGGAGGGAAGTATCCATTTATTTAACTTACATCACATGCTGATAGGATGACAACATTTAGTGACACTAAGTACGTTCACCAAAGTGGACATGGTGAAATGTGTCCTTTTGTGGAGACAAAAGGAGAGGATGTTGAAAATGAGGTATGGGTCTATTAGAACATCCTAATAGGAGACCAATGGCTTGGAAATTGAATCAATTAGGAAGAGGAGGTCAGAGGAAATGACCTCAGGGTCAGTGAACCCCACCTCCCAACCACAGGATGGGCTCTGTCACTATGCTGTCCACTAGATTGACAACTTGCTTCACTTATATCTCCTGCCATTAGCTTATAATTTAGGAGGCAGTTGATCTATTTTTAATTTAGATCTATTTCGTACATAAATAAAAAACTTGTCTGCATACGGTTTTATTCTTTTACCTGTTTTTTTTTCTTAAGGAGCATCATATTGAACCACTTCTCCTCTGGAAAGCATGCTTGTGTGACTATGGTGCAGTATAAGCCATCATCACATCACGTCATTTAAAGACGAGAGTCTGATTTACAATTGTTGGTGTCAGCATCTCCAACTAGTGAGGAAGCCTGGGCGCTGGATAAACAACAGACTCCACAACAGGGCAGAATGGCCACAAGCAAAGCGGAGGAGCAGAGGATGAGATAAAGGAAGTATGTGAGGAAAACTCCTGAGCTGGAGGATGAGAGTAATGATATTTCTGTTTATCTGTGGAGATGGTTGAGGGGTATTTTTGGATGGCTGCTGTTTTTTCCTCCGTAAATTCCAGGTTCCGGCTGTTTTTCCTTCTCCTTGTTCCTAGCCTGTGAATGCAGAGGCGCTTCCTCTCCCTCCTTCCTATTCTGAGCCTCTGATTGCATGGAGGTGGGGGTTGTAATAGTGTATATATACATGTGTGTGTGTGTGTATGTGTGTGTGTATGTGTTGTGAATCAAGGGAGAGGAATGTTGCAATATGCATTTCTT
Organism: Leptatherina wallacei; assembly: GCA_028567055.1. Taxonomy (NCBI): domain Eukaryota; kingdom Metazoa; phylum Chordata; class Actinopteri; order Atheriniformes; family Atherinidae; genus Leptatherina; species Leptatherina wallacei. Next base: position 9,348,359 of record JAOXYM010000024.1, on the reverse strand, counting down.
TTTTTCTTTTTTTTTGGTCAGTTGGTTTAAACTAATGAAAGCGTGTGCGTCTTGGGTGTTGGGTGTGGAGGATGTAACCATTAAAGAGATCAGCGTGTCAACTGTTCCCCAAGTGCTGCTTTCTCCGATCCAGCTGGTGATGGGAGGTGTGAGCGTGTGTGTATGTGTATATTCATGTGTGTGTGTGTGTGTGTGTGCACTCTATGCCCTACACGCTCCTCTCAGCAAGGAACAGACAGATGGATCTTTGCTTTGGCCGATGTTGTCTGAGTCTGGCTTCTGATCTAACTGTCCTGCTGCAGGCCAAATTACTCTGCATCTCTCCCTCTAAATTCATCTGCTTTCAACAAACCAACACCCCAGAGGAAAAGATAAATGCATGCAATTAAAGCTGTGCATCTACACTAAAAGTCACAGATGATCCACATTAAGTGTTTGGAGCATCTTGATAAATTCCGTTTTTTATGTTGCCGCATGTCAACCTTTTAATGACAAGGTGGTTGCTATGGACTCACATATTTATTCAACATTAATCACATTTGAATTCCTAGAACTGGAGGCGAACATCTTATCTGTGGACTTCTCCATGAAACTTTTTTTATTTTTTATTTTCATTTTTTACAGGTTTGTAACCTCAGTAGGACACGTTAGAAGAAGTAGGATGATACTATCATGACGCACCAAGAAATCTCGTTTGGTAGTTTTATGATTTCCGTCCATTTGGAAATGTTTACGTATTTAAATTTGACACTTTATCCAGTTAGGTCTGTGTTATCCTGTTCTTGTAAACACTCGAAAGAAATAAAACCCTGCATGGAAACACATTCGTGGGCCAAAACTGTGAGCTGGTTGGAACTTTTGAACCCCCTCCATATCAGCACCAGTCTCCCTGAATCAAACTCTTTACTTCACGTAAACAAAGAATCATATATTTCTGTGTGCGCAGCCCAAACATATGATCCATGGTTCATGCTGCACATAAGGGAGGACAAAGTAAAAAGTGGAACTTGTGCATGAATTTCAGGGAATAAGGCTGAAGTTATTCAGTTGCAATTCAGTTAAAACCATGCTCATTCGTTTCCTTTTTCATGTTATATCTTGTCTCACTTAATTCTTTCTCTATATTGTTTTTTCAAACTTATGTCCGTATCACTGTGTTCATAAAGTAAGTAAACAAGAATATTCAAGTGGAACCACTTCTAAAAAACTTATAGAGAATACTGTAATAAATGTTTTAGAGGATAAATTTAGTTAATTGAAAACAAGATTATTGTTTTCCTGTAAAAAGTTAGATGAGAGAGACTTCATATGTATATATGCCAAATATGAATTAGTTAAGCTTGTTTGGCATGGCATGAAGTCAGAACAAGTTCTGTTTAATGGTTGTTTGGATTTATTATATTTAGGCAGAGCTAGATTTGCTTGAGCCAGCTGGAAATCCTTGCAATACGTTGCATAAAGTTTCATTCTCACTTCAATCCACACCATAACCTGTTACTTATAGCAGCAGTTTATGGTATTCCTCTTTAAGCCCCTTCTTCCCTTATTGGTTTTGCATTTCAGTCCTGGTGGCCAAGTCTACTATTTTCTTGTTTAATGTAAAATATAATTTTTTATCCAATATCAAAGTTGATTATATCAACAGCAGCTAGCAAAGGTCAAAGGAAAAAGAAAATAGATGAGTGTGTCCTCTGAGTGAACAGCTCAGTGTTGACATAAAAACACAGGCACACTGCAGCCTGCTCCTCTGTTTATTGCACAACAATTCATTTAAAGTACTGCCATATTGGATTTTTCCTGGCTGTTTAGATTTAAACTTCCAGACCAAACCGTGCCATTAAATGTGGAGTGCAAACACACGGACATGTATATGAATACACACAAACACACAAGGTGTGTAAAGCACTATGTCAGGCTGACCTGAAGGGATTCTCCCCCCCCCCCCCCCTTTTTTTCTATCTTACTGTCTAGAGTGTTTTATTCTAATCAATCAGATTTATAGTGTTACAAAACTCTCCGGCTCTTCAAAAGAAGAGGATTTCCCTGAAAACTAGAGAGGTAAATGGTATGACGTTGTTTCCCCAGATCTGTTTTTACTATCACTTGGCATTCATGTTCAGGGAAGGGTATGGTGAATTTGTACATCTATTGTTTTTATCTTTCCCAAGTATCTAACGCAGAAGATCTCGTATCACGCGTTTCGTCTGCTTCCTTTCAGGGACTTTCAGAGATGTTTGGACCGACTGCTCAGATATTTGAACTCTGTCATTCCAGCTATATCTGGAGAGGAGAGATAAATGCTGTAGCATTTTCTTGGGATTGTGAAAAATGTTCCTTCCCCAAGCAGGCGAGAGTTTTCTGTTTCAAAATATATGCTCCTATCCCCTTTCTCTATCGGACAGTTGTCTGGAATTTCCAGCTGAAAGCAAAGTGATAGGGGTGGTGTTATCTATGTTTAGACTATAAATGTTTACGAGGGATACATTTTGGAGTGTAGCAAAAAAAAAAGAAAAAAAAAAAGACTGTGGTGCAAGTGTGCTTGGAATGCCAGAGTTGCACTGTCGGGTTAGAAATGGATGAACAGGCAGCTCATCACTGCTGCAGTTTGTTTTACAGGGATAGAAGGAATTTGTCTTTTCCTGGACTCATACATCAATATGGCAGATGTTTCCTAAAGGATGGATCACAAGGCCTTTCAAACAGATTCACAAACTACCTTAATTACTGTTTGTTTTGTCTCCCTCCGCCCCCTCTACTCTCTGTCTTGCGTCAAACATCTGAGGAGCATTTTCAAGAACAAAAAGGAACTCGTATTGCCGCTGTGAATTTGGCTCTCGGACACACAGGGAACTATTGTTTCCAAGCTTTCATCCATCCACATTTGATCTCTGCTCCCATCCACAGTCCAAAATGTGCTCAGTCTGCTCAGGCTAACTGAATTATGAACCCCACTCATGATCCTCATGGTGTTTTTCCATGCCTGAGATGGGTATTGGGTGCTGATAGGATATCAAGCACACCTAAGTGCTTCCCTTTCCTCTCTCTCTTTATTTTCTTTCCTTTTCTCATCGGCCTCTGACTCTCTATCAGGCCCCCCACACATGCTTTGTGTCACGTCCTGTGGCGAACAACAGCTCTACGTTCCCTGGGAGGCACGATGATCCTTGCCATAGATCAGTCTGCTGCATGTGCTCAGAGTGATTGAAAGCTTGAAGAAAGATTTACTATGGACAAATTTTTTGAAGACAAACCAATTAGTCATGTTCGACTTCTCCCCCCTTCATATTCCCTCACTTGCAACCCTCCTCTTTCACTTTTCATATCTATGAAACACACTTAAATATCCTGTTTCTTTCAAATGTTCCCATTCTCCAGTAATCTGAACTGAAAGCAATAAAAAAAGAGAAAAAAAAATGAAACTCACTCGTTTTTATTCTAAAGCTCGTTCTGTGTGTTTATTGACCAGCAGCCATCTTTCAGCTCTCATCATCATCACGTAAGTCTGTGTTTGTTGATGTTGTCTTAGTAACAACATGGGTTGCCAAGAGTCATCTGGCCACTGGTGAAAAGAATTTCAACCCTAAAGCTTTGTGTTTTAGGATAGAAGACTGGACTGCATTGAAGCCCCTAAACTTTCATCACAATGACTATCAATGCAGAAATCACTACCTTTCATTATGAAATGAATATTATATGGGTGCAGTTTGAATAAACAAATGATAATCATTAATTATTATTACTGCATAGAGTTATTTCTTTTGGAGGGAAGGACCTTCTGTACAGTTCTGGTAGCTGAAGAAGCCCCTGACTGACCACACCACTTTCTAACGCTAATTTGATGAATTGTTGCATTACCACAATATTCCCACACAGTTTATGAAATAAATAAGTCATAATGCATCAACATGACTTATTATCAGTTATTCTTTTTGACAAGGAGAATCTAATTTAGCCTAAATTTAGTACAACTCTCATCTTACAGCATTCCCATTGCTACAGTGGTACTAAATTAACCCAAAACTTTGCAATCCTTCCAGTTAGAGAAGTCTTAGGAGAGGGAAATTTGATCCGATGAAATCTTCAGAACTGTTTGATCACGAATTAACAGCGTCAGCACTCGAGCACAATCTTGGTAAAAGCTATTTTCACTTTGGGACACATCTACTGGGTCTTGCCAAGGACGTATGAGCAGAACAAGCTCCATCCTGACTGATATCTTTGTTTCGCATCTAACAGGGAAGGGGAGGAATGACCTCATGTTGAAGTGACTCAACATTTGTCTTAAGTTATAGTCTGTGATCACCAGAACGTCAGACATAATGAAATAATGTTCCTAATGATGCAAAGATGCATGGGACTAACTTGTGTTGCTTTACATGGTATCAAAGGGAAGAAATGAGCTCACTGCAGAGTGAGAAGTGTACAAAAAAACCCCCCCAAAAAACAGGACTTTATGATTAAGGAGTGTAGTTTATAGTTGCCTCCAGTCCCTCGCCCTCTCCATGGCAGTGGTGATTCATGTGATTGAGAAGAGTGTGGGAGGGGAAGTGGGGTGGAAGGGGAGGAAGAGAGCCAGGAAGTAGGGGGGAAAAGCTGGTTTATCAACAAGGCCTGATAATGGAGACCCACAGGAAACTGCTGAGGAGGATTTTCCACGATGTCGCTCAGGAACCCTGGCACTAGAGCCGACTAGTACACACACTACCTATAATCCCACACAAACAGGGCCACCCACACCCACTCGAGTTTGGTGTAAATCGGCATAAGTAAGTGTTCCCTCAGCAAAAATAAATCTAACCTCACATCAACCGTCTCAATCAGTGTTTTCAAGTTGATCGGCAGATCTGTCAGCACATTCTCCTTATCTGCTTTTCTAGCTGCACCTGCTCCAGTAGGGCACTGTGCCAGCTCTCATCCCAGTACAACCATTGGCTGGCAGTTCTCATGAACGCAGGGCATGTTGGCCAGTAAACAAGATGAAAAGCAAGCGTGCACAGAGATAGATGTGGTCCTCATCCCCACCTGCAACTTAAAGCTGAGGATGCACTGCTCTGACATCAAATATGAAGGTACCCAAAAGAAACTTGGCTCTCCTCTACATCAGTCTAAAAGGATAGCGACAAGGGATGTGTGTTAATGTGTGTGTGTGTGTGTGTTGAACATGTTTGTCCCATACTCGGACAGGGAGGGGTCCTTGTTTTCTTTCTGCTCTTCCCTTTGGTTACACTGTTGTTTCCCAGGCCCCCCCTGTATACAACACATCCCATTAGGAAGGCTGCAGCTGAGATCTTCCTTCACACACACGCAGGCACACACACACAGACACACACACACACAGACCCAGGAGGAAAATCAGTGCTGAGAAGACCTTGCTTCTTTTCCTATGGCGCAGTCGTTAGGGAAACGGTAAGGCAGGTCCATCAGTGGATTCCTGCTGCGATCTACATCTTCAGGCTCTCTGACACCGTTGAGCTGCTGCTACTGTTTTTCTAACTTCTGGCCATAATCAGAGCATCATCTGTTACACATTTTCTCTATAAATGCCAGAAGGAGATTACTGTTACGATTCCCTAGTCATCAAGTTATTGATATTTAATGTCTCTTTTGATGGATGGGACATTATTCCTTTCAGTTCCTCATCAGCTGTTGTGCTTGTAATTCTGCCTTTGGGGATTTTACTTGCATTGACGTGGTGGTGGCTCTGTCCACTGTTGGAGAGGCTCACCATTCTCAGGACGTCCTGTAGAGTAGCTCCCTCCCCTCTCCTATGAAAAAGAAAAGAAAAAAAAAACCCACACAGAAGCAAACAGACATAAACATGTACACACATGAGCCCCCAACTCCCCTTCTCACAGCTCTTGTTCCTTATCTTAAGCGTCCAGGCAGCTGTGAGCTTGTGTGTGAAAACGGGGGAGAGAGAAAAGTGTGTGTGTGTGTGTCAGGCAGCAGAGAAATAGGTGTGAAGTACAGCCACCGAGGTTGCCTTTCAAGTTCTCCTTCCCTCTGCGACTGCGGTCGGTAGTCAGAGATGGGAGGGAACAGGATTAACAGCTGCACAGACCTGGTGAGTCTGTCGGCCACAGATGAAGGAAGAGCTATGAATCGCCCTGGACAAACGTCTGCTCCACTGAGCAGTATCATAAACAGAGATCACCCAAGGACTAGTTGTAGTAGTAATCATGCTTTAAGATTAAGGCTGCCGGATTTTAAGATTAATGCTTAATGCCATTGCACAGCCGGCCAATTAGTAGCACAATAAAATGATTGGCTTTGATTACACGTAGCTGCAGAAAGCGGAGAGGTTTAAAAACTTCTATATGAAAGCCTAGCTTTTCATATAGATGGATGAATAGGATCTTAGAGAAATTGTGTGGAGATGTTTTTTTTTCAGGTCGTGCCATCAACAGCACTGACAAAGTCCGTTTATACCAACCATATATTCCTTTCTCTGTGTATCTGCAGTGTCTTTCAACACTGGCTCCATCTGTTTAAAGGCTAGGCTGGAGGTTTAAAGTGGATTGATGCGGTCTTCACACAGATCAGGTGGCTAAAAGGGAGGGCTTCACAAAGGCAGCCCTTGCTGCTGTTGGCTACAAATGAGAAAGGAAACATGAAGGTCCAGCTCAGTATAAGAAAGATACATTAAATCATCACTCTTTTAAGTCGAACATAAAAGATGGGATGGCTAGTAGTTGATTCAACAATGTCTGTCACACTATCCTTTGATTATGCCTGTTTGTATCCATCTGCACGCATCTCTGGTTGTTTCTACATGTCTGTTTCTCTGTTTTGTGCATTGTTTGGATTTAAGGCCTTTGATTTAGTAAATTGGTGCATGTGATGTTCTCTGTTCTAGCTGTGAGACTCTCTACATGAAGGCTGTTTATGTTTCCCTCCCATGTTGCTTTTGGGGTTGTTGTAAGTTTATGTTGGGTTTCGGGGTTGCTTGTCTGTGTTATCTGTCACGTTGTCTTGTGGTGTTTTGGGATTGTTTGTCTGTGTTTTTGCCATGATTATTATGGGATACAGCTTGCTGCTGAGACACTTCCTGTTTATTGGCCTTATCCTGGCCCCGGGATCATCACTGACATCACAAGGTTGTTTACGATTTGGGGTCCAAGGTAAGCTAAATTTACAAGGAGCGTGATGCCATCTTTTAACCTTTGACCTTTGTGAAAGTCAAACTGGAGTTTTTTTTTTTTTAATTGAAACTTGGCTGCGGGACAAGGGAAAAGTGTTTTAGCCGTGCAAATGCTTTGCAGTATGTTTTTATAAGTGCACCCCACATCCCCATGTACAGTATAACAATGGACCTAAATATTTGTCTGCCTCTTTCATCATGGGTGAGAAAATACTTACTAAAACAGTTAGTCTATTCCATACATTACCCATACATGGATTGTATCAACCACTTTTTCTTTCTCTTGGAAAAGGTAAATCCAGTTCAGATTTTTAGTTCCATAACATCTGAAAACAATTCTCTTATTTTGTCTTGAAAAGCAATTAGCCTTCTCTCTTTGAGAACCACATCTGTATTTGGTGATAAATTAAATTCATAATGTATTTCCAGAATGTAACTTTACTTAAGAGGTCCATGTGTCGATATGATTTGTTGGAATCAATGAATTTATGGAGTTCGATACTTTTATAAGGATTCTCCACACATGTGGTGAAACATGCAGTTTTTAGGACATAAAGTAAGCAAAACAGTGTTTGGTTGATTGTTTCTTTGTTGTCTAAATGCTTCTAAGCAATAAATCTTACACTGTGGAAAAAGTCTTTTTTTTTTTTTACATGATGTCACATATAGAAAGAAAATGCATTTGTGGGATGAGCAGCAGAGTTGAGTATGAGGGGTTTGCCCATAAAAATCTTCTCTACCAAACAGCTTATTCTGCTATTGACTCTTGGTGTCATTTATTAGATTGAATGCTTGAAATCTGAATAAACAAGACAAATCAGCAAATTCACAATTTAATTATTTAACAAACAGGGACCTCAGCAGCATGTGGAAGAACCGTACACGGTCATAACAGCCTGACACCTTCTCCTCATACTGGTAACACACTGCTGTGAGATGGTATCCCAGTCTTCAACCAGCATTGGTCACAAGTCAGCCAAATATTGTGGTGGTCATGCAGCTAGCCCACTCAAGTTGATTCCAGTGTTCAGTGGGGTTGAGATCGACTGCAGGCAGAGTAGTCCATCCTCTCCACTCTCATATTCTGTAGTCTGATAAACCCCACTCTGTACAGGTGAGCCTTGTCATCTTGTGCCCCTTTCACACTAGCACCACTAAGCCCAGCCCGGCTCAGCCTTCATTCAGCCGACACCACACCACCCCGGTTTCATCTGTTCCCATTACAGTCGCGGCC
>JAOXYM010000024.1:9317586-9338152 GCA_028567055.1 Leptatherina wallacei | reverse complement strand
TGGTAATGGGAACACAAACAAACCGGGCGGTGTGGTGCCGGGCCGGGCTGAGTAGGTGCTAGTGTGGAAGGGGCATTGGAGAACAGAGTTCAGTCCAGACTGTGATGATATGGGATTGCCAGTGGTTGGAAATAGTCTTCTTCTGGTATTGTGTTCTTGGGATGTCCACTTTGCGATCTGTCTCTGACATCTCCTGTTATATGGAACTAGGCCTTTAATTTGGAGATGGTAAAGAGCTCACTCCAAATAATGGTGCAAACTGGTTTTAAGGAACACCAGCTTGAAGTTGCCCTATGCCAGTTACAGAGTCCATGTTCACAGGTGCTACCATTCAGATGCCTGATTGTCACATACTTAGCTCTGCTGCTCATCCCACACATGCATTTTTCTAACAAATGTGGGACCATTTAAAAGGAAACTAAACAGACATTCCAACGGTATAAGATTTATCGTCAAGAAGCTGTAGTGGATAATTTAAGGAAACAGATTAATCTATTAGACCTAAAAGTTCAATTATTGTTTAAATAAAACAACCCCCCCCAAAAAATTTTTTTAACAATCAGTGTCAGACAACCTCATATTAATGCTAAATTAGATACATAAAAAAGTGCAATAGTATATATTAAATGAAATAAAATGAATGAGAGGCAGGCTTGTACGAAGCTCATAATTTGTGTCAGTTGTTAAGAGGCTGTTTGCTGCTTCAGTGCTGCAGGCACAGAGCTGTTGTGCCAATTTCTGCTAAAACAAAACAGGGATGAGGTGCAGGCAGACCTCCACTTTTCCCCAGCCTCTACTTAAATTTTCTGCTTTCATTCCATACTTGATTTCCTCTAAGATCGCAGCCAGTTTCCTTTTTCATCTCTTGCCTCATTCTGATCTCATCCACCACTACCGTTCACTCTGACGTATTTAATGCACCAGGAAACGAAGAATCCCAATTACACTGCTTCATTGTATTGTTTTTTTTTCTTGTGTGTCAGGAACTGTCATTTTCATGCAGTGATGGAGTCGTATCAGCAGAACACTTCACTGGATTCAGCAGCGTACCAGTCTTTTGTGAAAATAATGATTCGTGTTTAACAAACAAAAATACCAAGTTACCCTCATGCTTAACTGTTCCACCCCTATTACCTGTATTATTGTCCCAATGAGCATGTTTCGTTGTCTGCCTCTGAAGCGTAGCTTTCAAGTGAAGGGCGCCAAACTCTGTTGTTTTGGTCACTTTCACCATGGAAAAATAAATATAGAGACATGGTTTCTGATTGAGTTTAAACTGCAGTTGAATAACATATTTGTTAAGCTTATTTCTTCCACCTCTAGTTCACAGCAAGCCATTAAAAACACCTCATTCGACTTAAGTCACTCTAAATATCCTGCTATCACATTTTCAGTCTTTGTCTATAATGCACGTTGAGATGCCAAATCATCCCAGTGCGACCAATAAACACACACTGCCACATTTTCTCTATATGCTTTATGATCTTTGTACAAGAACAGCAGTGATTTTACAGGCCTTTTATGCAAACACTCTAGGTTCACAAGGACATATAAAATGGTTATTATGTGAGGCAAGCACACAAGGGATATATTGTTACTGGCAAGGCTATTAAAGCTGCATACGCACATAGTTGTGTAGCTGCTCCAAATTAATTATTTTCTAAAGCTTTTTGCTTTTCAGATTAATCTGCAGTTACTTTTTTTTTCTTTGATTTCTTGCAATATTATTTAATATTAATTGACTCATTGGGATACATTATATCAATACTTTTTAAAGACACAAATCTCCAGTTACCTATGAAACAAAAGACCATTAAGATACCCTCGAGGCATGTTTTAATATATTTAATCCCTACAGAGCTGAACTGGCAGAAAAAGATGGGGGAGTTTGCACAGACTGAAAGTTGCTAATTCCATCTCCAAATAACTACGACTGGAATCCTTTCTAACATAAAGTCTTTTTGTTAAATGCAGCATACATAATATACTTCCTCAAGGTTCACTAGCTGTCCATTCTGTGTCTATATACTGAAAAAATTGCTTCTGTCACTAAGATATCACTAAGCTATCACAATCAAATTAATTTTAAGAAATATTCAGAGCTCTCATCATATGTTTCTTTGGGTTATGGTATTTTTAGTACTTGCACCACACTACTACAACACTGTACCCAATTTATCTTATAGCCTTAATGGTGTCAACCTGTTTGTTTGCCCCTCTAATGGTTATGTAATGGCCATGTTGTTCAGTTTCAACGGCAAACATTCGTTAAACTACATTGAAAAAGCTAGATGGCCTGGTTTCAGCACTACTTTTTAGCTAAAGTAGTGCTAGCACGTTTATGATGACAACCTCAGTATCATCCGTGACAATAACCTCTCCTTTAAGCAACACGTCAACCAAATCTCCAGAACAGCATTCTTTCATCTAAAGAACACCGCCCGTCTACGTCCATCTCTCCCATTTTCTGCTGCTGAAACCCCTGTTCATGCCTTTGTCACCTCTCGACTTGACTACTGCAACAGCATCCTGTATGGATCAACAAACAAAGTGCTCAATAAGCTTCAGTACATTCAGAACTCTGCCGCCCGTCTTCTCACCCACACCTCTTCCCGTGATCACATTACCCCGGTCCTCCAGAGGCTTCATTGGCTCCCCATTCCGCAGCGAATTCAATTCAAAATCCTCCTCCTCACATTCAAAGCCCTCAATAATCTGGCCCCCGCGTATCTTACTGACCTCCTTCATCTCCATATACCTTCCCGCCATCTCCGCTCTTCTGACACTGTTCTTTCCATTCCTTTCATGACCAGGTCCAGAACCTGGGGGGACCGAGCTTTCTCACTTGCTGCCCCTACACTATGGAACTCACTTCCCACGGCCATACGAACATGCTGTGAACAAACACTGTTTAAAAAAAACTGATAAAAACACATCTTTTAGAGCTACTTTTAATAACTCTAATAGTTAAATATACTCTTAGTTGTTTTGTGTTTATTGCTGTTTAAATGTAATTGCTTTTTTATTTTTTTCATGTTTTTATTGTTTTTTATTCCTGTTTCCTTGCTGTAAAGTGTCTTTGAGTGTCTTGAAAAGCGCTTTATAAAATAAATGTATTATTATTATTATTATTATTATTATTATTAATGTTCAGTGCATCAACGTCAATAAGTCAGAAAAATTAAAATTTTATCATACTCAAGCAATATTTAAACAGTTTTTATTGCAGATATATCACTACATCCCTGGTTTATTACAACTTATTTGGTATTTCTGTTGTTTTGCCCATCAATACTTTCAACTTTGACTAGACTGAATTGGTAAGTTCTACCTGTATTTCTAAAAGTGAGGAATGTAAGATGACTACAGATAGTGTGACGAGGCACAAAACTATCATATGATCAGCAAATCAGGCCTACTGTTTTTACCAACATTATTTTCTGTACTACCCAAGTTACTAATCAGAGAAACAAGGTCAAAACGTCTGCAACACTTTGAATAGGTCTATATAAAACAACTTTTTTTTTTCATCAATCTATTTCTTATTACCTAATTTCTTGTAGCTTTGCTAAAATGTTGCCCTTTTCAGATGTTTAGTTGCACCAGAAATTTCATTTACTCTGCAACCTGTAAACAGGTGACCAACATCCAGGGAGCAACACCCACCGCTAGCCACTTTGCTGGAAGTCATACTGGTTAACTTCCCCAGTGTGACTCTTTCAGGCCACTTTTGGAAGGAAGTAAAACTTTGCGTGCCAATGTCACATTTTGTCTTACAACAGTAGATAAGTCTGATTGGTTTTTATACAGAGAGCGGAAAGGGGGCAACAATGTCATAATGAGCATGGGAGTGAAGGAGGCGGGACTGTGACAATGCAAGAACTTGAATTTGTTGTTCAGTACACTTCACCTGACAGAGCGAGTCTCCGTCTGTACTCTCAGCTCCATAATTGGCTGATGGGATGCGTGATTTCTAAGACACGCCTCCTTCCCCTCCATCCAACTAATCAGCTTCAGGAGTCATTGCTCATTGCCATGGCTACAAATGCTCCTGGTAGCATAGGTTTCCTGTCCACACTTACCTTTCCTGACATCCCCCTCTCTCTTTCTCTCTCTCCCTCCCCGCTGTCGGCCTTATACCTCCAAGCCTGGGAGCGGAATTCTGGGAACATTTTTCCATGTGAAACAGCGAGGGTCAGTGCAGGGGTGTGACGCCACGGCATTGTTCCCGCTGCGAGGAGAGGAACCGTGCGCCGTGAGGCCAATTCCTGTCCGCTCCAAAAAAACAGCCACTTTCTCACACTGCTTTCCTTCCTCCGCCAGACAGCTCAAAACAATCCCAGAGTGTTTGTGGGTACGAGGTTTGGTAAAGCAGGCAGCAGAGTGAGCAAACAGAGTGAGCGAGAAAGAGAAATGAAATAAAAAGAGGAGGAGGAAGGGGTCTTTTTTTCTGCTGGTTTATTCAGACTGTTTATGGGCCATTGAAAACAAACAAAGGGGGAAAAAAAAGGATCCCACTGTGCCCAACTGACGCTCGCTCAAACAAACTGCAGGCTGACATTATATCACTCTAAGTGGGGTTGAGCGGCCGGCTGTTAGTCCGCCTGCCTGAGTCTCAGCATAATCTGTTTTGTTGTAACAACAATGAAATATTCTTATCACAAAAAAGTGATTTCTGCTCTCTCAGCCATGAGTTTTTATCCTTTTTTCCTGCCTCCCACATCCTCATAAAAATTTATCTGTGTATATTCAAACGTTTCCTTCAAGCATTCTTTGGTAAAATGTAATGTGTACTGAAGAACTTGTGTATGCAAGGGAGTGCGCACAAGCGTATTCATATGAAACTTTCCAGACTATATCTTCAGTTATTTTTGGTGTTTCACTTGTGGGGAAACCCATTTTGCCCCATTTAACATAAATAGTTCCTAAAGAGCAAAACTAGTGGTGGCGTTAATCATATCTTATTACCGTAGTAAATCCCAGAGTCCTATTTCTGTATGCAGAGAGCTACTATTAAAATAGCTGGAATGACACACTGACAAAAGGATGTGCTTCTGCTATCATATTTAAGTTATTATTATACTATGATTTGGTAAATTGCTGCAGGTTTTTTTTTTATTTCAGGCTTCCACAAAGCTTCAGTGAAGCCCGGAAAGACGTCTGGCCCTGTTTAGATCGGAATGAGCAGTTGCTTGTCTTTGGTTGCAGCCCACCTCAGGTCAGAAGTTTAATAAGTTCCAAATGTGTCTCTTTGTATGTACATTTAATAGGGGATAAAGCTTTGCATACGTGCACCTATTGGCACTGATTCAGGTTATCCTCCCCCCTCCACTCTATTCTAATTTCTAACCCCAGCCGTCCCCTCTCACGACCCCTTGAGAGCTGTGATGGTCCTATTGTTTTACACTGCTATGAAATCTGCACGTATGGACACCTCATAAGCCTCATTCTTCTCCCTATCATGTGTCAGTTACTGTATAGAGCTGACACAAAGCAACCTGGCAAAGGTCCCAAACTGAATTCGATGTATGTTTTCCTGCAGACTGCAAGGAGGAAGCATGAAAGGAAGGATGAGCCATCCAAATCCCTCTCATGTGTAAAACAGGAGACATTCCTATTTTGGTGCTCAGGTACTTCCTTCAAGGTTTATTTGACTTTTTCATTGTGCTCCTGTTTACCTTTTGGATTTCTTTTCCACAAATGTTTTGCGTCCTACCTGTTCTGACGAAAATGGAAACTGAGAGCATAGGGATAGGAGAGAAAATAGCAGCGGCTGCTCTCTAGAGTTTCCTGCCTGTTGTCAGGTTTGTGTGCGTGCGTGCCCTGTCCTCCGTCCTCCTTGGCCTGATTGTCCTCCCCACCCAGACCCTTCTGTCTGAGGATGCATGTGTGCATGTGCGTGGGCTGGATGTCTGGGAAAGCCTCTGACACATCTGAGGGAGGAGATGAGCAACAGGCCTAATATAGTATGCAAGTGTATGTGTGCTTTTGTCAAGTGTATGTGTGAGTGTGTATCATTAAGGAAGCACCTGTCCCGTGTGACCGTCAGTTCTGTTGCATTTATCTGACCCCTCTCACATCAGGTGGCTTCCTGGTTTGCGTCACATGCTGCTCCCTATGGCCTGCTGGTATTGGTACACACAAGCTCCTCCTGTTCCTTTTTTGGGGCTCATTGATCTTTGGAGTGCTGCCGTTACCTCGCTCACATTCCTCCTAGGCCTGAAATCAGACTCAGCTCAAGAGATACTTTTTATTCAAGCGTAGTATTGGACATAAGTGAACCATATTCAGATTAATTCATTCAACTAATCAGTTTGAACATGAAGCAAAATTCTTTAAAGTGAAATGATTAAATAGTATTAAAATAACCAAGTATACTGATTGTTTGCTTATGTAACCAGGAGTTAAGATAAAGTCCTGAAATTGTTATCTTTCAGTTAATTCATCAGTTTTTATGCAATAAAAACGTCTACATGTAGACAATTCATAAACAAGCAATTATCAAACAGATTGTTTAAAAAAGAGCCATCTACAATAAAGTGATTAAGTGCATGGAAAGAAGGAAAAATAATGATTTTCCCCTGAAGAACCATTGGCACTATGTTTCCCATAATCCTTTGTGGAGAAGCTGACCAATCACTGAGCTCCAAAGCCCCGGTGACTGAGCCTCGATTTCACTTCCTGTTAGCAACTTCCTGGCAGTGAAAAGAGTACATGACTGCATTGTGCATCGCTAAAGGCCATCACACACTGGGTCCGATGCAAATAAACGGCACAAAATTAAGAATAAATCGGGGGTGGGGTGGGGGGATAAATCAACGTTTTCTCTATGCCCACAGAGTCCGATGCAAAATTGCGAATAAAGGATGAAGATTCTAAAAAAAGACTCGCAATGTGGCAAAAACAAACACGTATTCAGCGTCTAGTAACGATGATATCGTGCTGATATGCAGCAAAAGAAAAGAACAAAATAAAAAGCTGGGTGCATCGTTTCCAGAAAAGAGAGGAGAACTTCGGGGAGTTCTGTTTAGTCCAGGAGCTGAAGCTGCACCAGAGACCTGCATGGGTCCAATTTTACAAACCGGCATCCGCCCAAACCCGTTAGGATATTTGCCAAAACCGACCTGGTACCTCTGTTATCTAGAGCCGACCCGGTGATATAACCCGCAACCCGACCCACATGTTTAACGCATTAAATAGGCTCATTATTGCATTATTATCTTTATTCGTTCTATTTGATATGATGTTGTTTATAGTCTCCGTTTTCATTTGCAATAAAAACAGGAAACGACAACAACACAGTAAACAGCAGCTATTTGAAGGGTTTTCTTTTGGGTTTTTTCTCCCTCTCTATTTTTGCAGAACGTGCACATCATTCTTTTTAAACTTGCCACTGAACCACTGGTACTTCACCATAGTCCCTTATTTTGCCATTTGGGGAATTATGTGGTTTGGAGATTGCTGTGTATAAACAAAAAGTCATTTAACGTCCTGGTTCTGCTCCTCACCTGCAGCGCATTTTTGCAGGTTAGTACCCGTTGCAGGACTCTGAGCTGCACCACGGCCGCTTCAGGATAGACAGCTGTAGCCTACAGTACAGGCTGCTACAAACACTGTAATCAATATCTACATACCATCTTCATAATTCAGCTCGTTGGCGATTTTTCGCCAGTCGCCACACATCCTCTCTGAGATCATTGGCACGGTCATTTTTTCTCGCGTGTCAAAAAAGCAGAGTGCTGCTGTGAGTATAAACTTTGAATGAAGTGAAAAAGTGATTCTTCGGGTCTGGTGACGCTTACAGCTGTCAAAATGCCGTCTCTGATTGGTCAATTGTATATCTGTCAGATGCGAATATTCAAAAGATCGACCTCAGTCCGAAAAATTTAAACTCGCAAAATCGCTGGATGGAATTTCGGCTCTAATATGAACATTCCTATTGACTTGTCATTGATCCGATAAAAATTATTGCCGTGCGAATTAATCGGACGAAATATGCGGAGTAGATGTTTAATGGCCTTTAATCTGAACTTATTACCATCCATAGGGTAAGAAACGTGAATATACCCTCAAACGGAGTTTCACTGATTATTGTGGATGTTAAAAATCTGATGACGGCTATGACTGAAAAGAGAAACCCAATCATTGTCTCAACGGTGAGTGAAACTAGACCAAATGGATTACCTGTAAACAAACTGCTTATAATGTAAATGCTGTTAAATGGCTGTGATAGCTGTCCGATACTGTTCCGAAGTCTGCTAAATGGCTGCAACAGCTACTCAATGCTGTACCATGATGCTAATGTTGCTAATCTGAGGCTAGCTACTTCACTAGCATTGATGTCTGGTGCTACGCGTGTAGCCTTATCTTTGCAAAAATGCATTTGTTTCCTGTTGAGTGCTAAAAGATGCTATTTTTCCAATGTTACATTAAAGAAAAGAGCTGTCGAAGTTTTTTTGTTTACTCTATTATCATAGTGATTTAGGTGGTCAATTTTTAGTGCAATCCCCCACTGTCACTGATGCAAGGAGGGATGATATAGCACGCTAAGCCTTATTACCTCTAGATGAATATTCAACGTATTTTTTGTTTTTGAACAAATTGTTGAACTTTATCATATTTTATTTGAAGTGTGAGTTGTTACAAATTTAAGAAGCAATATCCTTAAATACTTGAAACTGTCACTGTTAAAATGGATGAACATGGATATAAAAAGCGCTTTAGGATATACATTTATAGGTCACGACTATAAGTATCTTTGAAATGATATTTGATATATAATTTTGTCGTATGACTGAACCTTCTTGAGAACCTGTTTTGAACCAATTGATATGAAGCAGAATGTTATTGATTGATGATAAAGCATGAAATAGAATATGAATGTAATGAGCTTTTGGGTTTCCTCTGGCCAACCCGTAGGTCAGGTTTTTATATGCCCAGCCTTCTTCCAGTGATGATGAAGGACCAGAAGGATCAGGGAAACTGAAGCACTTCAAGCTGGATTGCATTGAACATTCACGTCCTGAACCCTAGAAAGATTCCCAGTGCGAGCTGGGTGGCGAGCCAACGGAACTCTGAACATAAGTGTGCGCGCGCACTCACTTCACCTCTCTCACAGATTGTGTGGTGGGACCAATGATCACTGGCACACCAACACTGGATCTGCTAACTGACACAAAACTGATTCAACCAAAAAGGGCCCCAAACGACTCATAAGACTGATTTAGGAATTGTTTTTTTTTTCCAAACCTCTCTTGCTGGCTTTATTATTTCCTTACTTTTTATACACTGTCTTAACAAAAATGTTACATTGTGTGTTACTGCATTGTTATTGTTTGAAGAAGTGACCCCAACAAACTCTACCACTGTTGTTTGTCATTATTGAAGTCCAACCAATGGCTCTTAAAGGCTTAGTATCTTCTGTTACTGGTCCAGTTACAATCCAGTACCATAGATTGCCTGTTACTCTGTTATTATACCGTTATAAGGGTTACACTTAGGAAAGCAGATTTTTTAAACTCTCAACATGCTGAAGAAGGTTTGTAGGGGTTGTAGCCACAGAGATGACTGGCATTTAAAGGCTTTGGAGTCTCTGTTCTTCATAGTTTTTCTTAAAAGAAAACAAGCTTCCATTTACAGTATGTCAAGCTGATTAGCTTGTTAGCAAGGACAAATTATAGGGAAATGTTCCTCTGAGCCCTGCCTTCTGGATAGCAACACACCTGCAATTCATTAACGTCATTCTACTCAATCGCCTGTGTTTGTATTTTAACTTGACATCAGTAACAACGATTAACAGAAATGTGTTGGCCTAACTAATGTAATATGAAAGGCTTTTCTTCTTACAAAACTTCAAGAGTCGAAGCTTTGATTATTTATTGTTTGTAGTCAACTCTGTTTAGAAAAACTTGTGCCCTTTAATGGTTATTTAAGTCACTATATGATACTATAGGATAGATTGGACACATTCTTTACTTTTCCCTCTTTCCATGTTGAGCTAGATGTCAAACCTCACCTACAACTACAGTATGAGCTCTGGATTTAATGAGACTGCATATTAAACAGCTGCAGTGATGTTTTTCTGCACATAAGCTCTGAACATGAGCAGCAAACTTGCACAAATTTAATTTATTTTACAAAAAGGGTTCGTGTTGGTCTGCTAGACTGATACGTTCACTGCCTCATTACATTCCTGTTGATATTTCTAAGCGAGGTTGTGGCTATTGAATATCAACCAAACAGTAGGGGCACAGCACAGGATTCCCGGAGAATTTGGAGCAGTTTCTCTCCAGGAGTTTGATGCTATTTGTATGTGGTAGTATCCTTTTACCAGCCAGTGCCATAAAAAGGCACAGTTATTTGACATTGAGTCATGTTTTTTGTTAGTATTTGCTTACTTCTTTTTTACAGGGTGTACTTTGAGATGACGAACCCTGTCCTGTACTTTTACTCCAATTGTAATTATTCAAAGTGTTTTTTTAATTGCATGAAATGATAAGCACAGAGTCTTTGACTCCGGAGGGGCCCCAGAGCAAGCAGAAGAGATTATCTCATCTGACTTAGAGTACCTCTGGATTCTCCAGGTGGACCGTGAACATGTTGCTGGGAAGAGGTCTCCTGGACTACCTTGTTAAACCTTTTTCTAGCATGACCTGGCTTTATAGCATCAAGAAATGAATAATGAAATGAGATGCTAACATTTAGAAAATAATTTTTAGATGGTATAGTATGCCTTGAGTCAGCCTATATATATCTATAACCTCCATTAAAGTTCAGTATGACTATTATTCCCATCAACTAATAAATGTCGATAGTTACATAAGTTTTTTGAATAAATGGGCTCTTTGCACAACTCCACTACTTCCTGAACTTAATACAGCTCCTTTGTTTCCTGTCTTTCATTAGTGGACAAATTGATTAATCCAGGTGTGCCTGACCCCAGTAACCACAACTACAATGGCCAGATGAGGGGAAATAATCAAAAGCTACAGGATTGCAGATGAGCATCAGTCTGATTCAGAATATTTTCTCATGGCCAGTGTGAGGCAATGACTGAACTTCTGGAACAAAATCTTTACATAATAATAACTAACTATTTGTGTGAATGTGAAAATCATAACTGTTGTTTAGACAAACTTTGTCAATAGGAGGCACGTTCATATTTATTATGTCCACAACAACTATGACGTCATTAACCGAACATGTTTCAGTTTGTGAATATACTTTACTTTGTTCCACAACCAGCTCAAGCATGTAATAACCCGATATTATCTGCTCAGTATTCAGTATTAGTCAGTCCCCTCCTGTCTTATTCACAGAGGTTTTATTATGAGTTTTTTCTTTTTCATCTAATATCTTGCCATATCTTCTTAACCTCATCTGGTGTTCTTGTTTTTCTGGCAGGTTTTCCTTTTTCTCAAATATCCTCCCATTGGAGTCCTTCTGGTCACATTAAGATGTATTTGCTATATTTCTATTTGTCTCTTCCACTCATATTTCCATCTCCATTTGTTTTCTGTTTGCGACTGTCTTGCTTCTACATTGTCTCCTTCTACATACTGAATCAACTGTGCACGCTAAATCCTCATTTAAATTAACTTAGTAGCTCACCATTAGTAGCAAATCATGGAAACACAACAGGCACAATTTATTTGCGGCGCAAATAATTTTGCACTCGCTATTTGGGATCTTAGTAAATCAGGGCCTAAGTGCTTTATCCTATCACACACCTTCATACTCTGATAAACACAATGTGGGATCCAATGCCGAAGTGTCCAAGGAATCAATCCACCCACTTTCTGGTTGGCAGACAACTGCTCTTCCTCCTGAGTGACAGCTTCCCTATACTGAAGAATGAGACTGTCTGAAACAGTTTGGCTCATGAAACCACCACACTTCTTTGCATTATTCCTACTTACAGCAAACGTATAGTGTTTTTGAACTGTGAGATTTTGAACTTTGTCAACCAGCAGGAGTTTTTGCCTTGATCCCTTCAAAGGCAGTTCAGAGAATTCTCTGGAGCAAGCCCAGGATGAGAGCAGCTGGGTTGTTGCACACTTCGCATTTTTTGGAATGAGTTAATTGTAAAAGCGCAGCAGAAAGACTCAGGAGACACCCTCCGAGCCCTATTTTTCTCCTCTTAACTTCCACCTGAGACACAGTCAGGTGGTTGAATGATCGTATTTCCCCAGAAAAATGCAGATAGTTTTCTCAATAATGTGATGTTATTGATCCATGATATAATGGTCTTTCCTGGCCTTCAAATACTTTACAGAAAATGACTCCTAACTAAATCCATTTCCAGGAAGATCCATCTGTGTGCACTTTATAAAGTCTCTGAGGATTTTGTGGAAGTTGCTTTCATTGAGCAAACCTAAAAAGACCAAAGCATACACAGTGGCTTCAGTGACCCTGAGTATGTGCAAATACTTTGCTCAGGCTATGTGTTCTCTTATACTTTAATTGTACACAGAACTTCAAACCTTTGGTGATGAATAGCTTCCAATTAGCCTCCGTAGTAAAGCTGTCATCGCATTCACATCAAGGTCAAACAAGGAAAGAGGAGCAGATGTGAGGAAGTCAGTAATTTGGTTGAAATAGTCCTTTATATTCACTGTCATTGCTTAAATAAAGATGAATCAACCCATTTACCCACTAACAATGAATATAACAATCTTCGTCAACATATGTTTGTTTTTTTTGTCAATATATTGACAATCTCACATTGCTAAATTGTACCAAATGTTATTTTGTTAAGAGTATCCTGACTGTCCTTCCAACTTGATAAGTGCACCCTTAGGACAGCTAACTGAGGTGCGTTTATGAGTTGCAGTAATCGAAAAGCGGCTTAAAAGAAGTGATTCAATTACTTTTGTGGGTGATGCAGCTTGCTCTCTTTTTTCTATTAGTTTAATGGAATGGTGCATACAAGTAGAGCTTTTGTTCTGCATGATTCCTCAAAGCAAAACAATCAATCAATCGAAACAAAGAAATGCACCACTTCATAAAGGTTTTCAAAAAGGAAAAATAGAAAAGCTGATTTCTTTGATTTAAGAGTTTATAGAAAATGGTAAGGCTTTCTGTGCTGTAAATCTGGATATGGTGATTTTTAGTTTCTCTCTCTCTATTTTTTATTCTGTGTATAATTATTTTTTGGGGCACAGCATATATTGACTGTAAGAACAGAGGTGACGAAGTCCGCAGTTACAGAATATGCCATAAATTTGACAGAGTTTTCTTGGGTCCGTTTTATTTTTAAACACAACCAAGAAAAATATATACAGGCTCAGTCAGGTCAGACAATTGATGCAAACAGAAGCATCAAATACAAAATTAATATAAACAAGTTGGACTCTGGATCTCCAAGGGTCGTACAAATAATTTAACACCAAACTATGGAGCTTAAACAAACATCAGTATTAAATACCTGAGGCATGGTTGGTGGAGTGTAAAAATATTTATCCCAGACAGTTTCTCTTGTCCATGGGGAAACCAAACTGGGAGGGGAAATATGATCTGTTTTAAGCTGAGCAGACTCTCATCACATCTAGATATGCATGTTGTTGTTGCTATGTGGTTGGCAACAAAGACGTATCTATCATCTCAATCACAGAAGCCTGTAACTTGGTTAACATGCTTTCTCTTTCAGATCTACATCACAATGCACATCAAAGTAAAATGCTTCCTTCTTGTAAACTGGTCGGTTTCCTGGCGCTCTGCACATCATACAGGCTTCTGTCCATGTTGTTATCAAGCAGGTGTTTCAACCCCCTCCAAATTCACCTTTTATGATCCCAACCGTCAAAGCTTGCTTGTTTCCTAATGGCATCCCATCCCCCCCAACCAATACTGGAGAAAAAAAAAATAATGAGGCTAATTGACTGAGGGGTAATTTTTGTGCAATTTCCTTTTTAATGGGCATTGGTTTGATGCCATTTGTTTGGTAAATGACATGTATGCTTAATGGCTCGCTTTGAAAAAACCCTCCCCCCCTTTCTCTCAAGTCCCAAGTGATCTTCAGATCCTGAGAGCGCAAAAGTTAGGAAAGTTTAATTTAGAGCTGAATACCCAAGTGGGATGAACAACAAATGTTGCAGAGACTGCAAATTGCACATGTGTGTTTGTGGAGCAGGCTTTGGATCAGGTTTAAATGCAAGCTGATGGTGGTGACCTCAGCATCCGATGCTTTATAATCTTTATTGCAGGCAAATATGGCTTTGAATATGTATATTTTTGCTGTTTTCATGGGCCTTTGGTTTAAAGGTTTGGGGGTTTGTTTGGGGGTTTGCATATGAGGGTTTGGTTGTGGTGGTTTTTCTCATATGGGGCTTGGTTCCCAGGGATATTACCCCCTGAGGCACAGGAGTGACATTGGCCAGAGTGTGATTTTGTTGGAGAAACACAGCTCCTACATCATACAGTGGAACACATGGCCTTTCATACACAGAAAATCACACACACATAAGACCATCTGGGCAAAGCCGACGTCAATTACATCCAATTCACCTTGTGTCACTCAAGAATTGAAGCCATGGCATCAATAAAAGAATGCTGGATGCTGTACTGGAGACAAATGGGCAATAAATTTCTTTTCAGCTTATGTGCAAGGGTTTAAAGAGGCCTCCTCTAAAACCAATAAACAAAAACATGAAAACGAAATTGTCTCACTCCGATGAACGACATACCAGTGTTTGGCCTGGGCTTTCTACTTCAGTGGAAACACTGTATTTGCTGATGTATTGACTCAATTATCTTGAAATAATCCAGCAACAAATATTTCACCAGTTTCATTTTGTTAGAATTATATATGCAGACGTTTCCTTCAGTGTTCTGGGAAATGTACATCTTGAGAAGCTAGACCTTTGGAGTTGTACATATGCTACACCGACCCCCTATTCATGGGCAAATTGCTGACATAAATTAATTGAATTGTGTCAGCAGCAATCAAACAAACTAGTACGTAATGAGGCCCTGTGGAGTGAATGCAGCTGAATGGCAATAACACAGGAGTACACTCAACAGCCTTCCACTGCATAGGGATTTAAATTTTTGCTGCATCTAACTCATTTTATACTAAATGTGTTATACTGATATTTCCTTTTTAACTTCTAAAACTCCAAGCCAGGTTTTTTTTCTTTTATGTAAAAATGCATGTAAAACAACAACCCTTTTAAGCAGAGTTGACATGCAGACATTTTTTTTCTCAGGACAGCCTCAGTTTTCAGATTATGAGGCTAAAATGATGTAAAATTAATGTATTAATAGATATAGCACCATAGAGGCCAAAAAGAAAAAAATTGCCACTGAATTAATTAGAAACATTACTTTGGATAAATAACACACAAATCAATGGTGGCCAAGCCTTTTCTCATCTGCAAATCATTCTCTTAAGTCTTAAGAGAAAATTTATTGGCATTGAAACAAACCCACAACAGAAACTGTTTACAAATTTTCTCTTTTTTTCCTCCAGGCGTCTCTTGCTATTTCCAGTTATTTATGCTGATATTTACTATCCTCAAAAAACAAACTGTGGGTTGTATTCACTTTATTCCGTCTGTATCATGTCTCATTCACCTGAAGTGGACTGAACTAAATAATTTACTTTCTGGACCGGTATTACAGAGAAGGAATCTTCCCAATTTTGAATAATATTGTTCTACTCTACCTATATGAGTAAAAGAAACATGCTCATATGTTGCCACTTTTGTTAATAGAATATGCCAGTCTGAGATTGATGGAACATAGACCGACTTCCCCTGTTGAATAATCAGTCTCTTATACAACATGATAGTTGTTTGAACCCTCTCAGCATATGTAGATCCCGTTGTATTGTTCAAGGGGAAATTCTCAAGCTATTCAATCGGTTGAGAATTTGACAGGAAGTGGACTCATCATAATTTCCAGGTCAAAATAGAGGTCTGGACCGGGGGGGAGCAGTGGCCTAGTGGTTACAGAAATGAACTTGGGTACGAATTTTTATGTACGATTGAATACTCACAGAACCGGCTACAGAGGAGGACAACATCCCTAACCTATGTTCCAGCCATTTCATGAGGATTTCAATGCTACCCACTAGAATTTCACCTTTTGTAGAGATAGTATCATTACATTTTACACATGTTCTAAGAAATTTGACTTGGATCACTGCTCCCAAGCTTATTTATACAGTACTCACAAAAAGTAAGGGATAGTAGGCTGTTTGTATGACATAATATTGAACCTAAACCGCACTCAACTTAATTTGAATATATCTAAACTTTTGAATGCACATGAACAATTGTTCAATGTGTAAGAACTTATTGCATAACATGCTGTTCTATAACAAGACAATTAACTACAAATAAACAACTTGTTCTAAGGAGTCCTCTTCACCATTCTGTTCACATTTTGACGACATCAGACTAAGATGACACCTAACACATAACATATTATCAAGGCATTGACATTTTATGATGTGGTATACCCACCACTGTGTTTGGCTTTTGTTTCAATAAATTGTTTGCGATGAAGGAATTACCATTGCATGATTCTTCGTAAGTGTCCTACATAGCCTACATTATATGCTTGTCAGTGTAGCATGAACTTTTTTACATTTTCCAAATTTTACATGATATTTGTAACTTAAAAAGTAATTGAAACATGCTGTATTTAGTTTTGTAACACCTATAGTTTCGTGAAGACGTTTTGAGTTTTGAGTTTCTAGTTCCGAGCATTGACATGATGAAACTTCAGCTTCAATAATCATGACTCCTCATAATTTTTTTTGTTTTCATTTTTCTTTCAGCTACAGTTTCAACATTACAGCTTCCATCCTGCGCCGACTTGCTCTGCGTCCCTCGGAGGACTCCTGTCAGCATCGCTTCTAGGCTATCTGATTGATCACAGATCAGTGTCAGGGTACTCTTCTTATTCTCTGTTTGGTTACAGTCCTGCGCATGCAGCACTATGTGGACATTTGTGTTATCTCTTCGCCTGCATGTGCAATCTTGCTGTAAAGCACTCTTATCTCTGCCTTCAAAATGCACTGCGCTGATCTGTGACAAGCACACAGTTTGAGGAAATTTCAGGGTTTTTTCTCTGGAGAAATCCAGTCATGGGCATGGGCAGCATTGTGCAGACTGACTTTACTCAATCAGTATTTGTATCTTTAAGGGATGCTGGCATGAAAGGAAGCAAAATAATCTATCTAAATGTCGTCCTATTAAAGACATACTTTAACAAAACTTCAATTGTGCTGTTCATCACACAATTGGAAAAACAGAAATAACTATAAAGTACATATTTACCATAAACATAAGGACTAGTACATGTATTTAACTGCCTGGATATTAAGGTATATTCATTGTATATGATATGTGATATGTGTTAGAGGCTTGTAGCTGAAAAACAGAACGTAACAGCAGGAACAGCCGGATTTTTTCTTTTTTCTTAAAAGTGTAAATAGATCATATAGGCCAGCAGAGCCTGGTCACAGGTCCCACAGAGCTGCTTCTGGCCTGAATCAACCAAAGTCAAAATGATAAGTCTCCTTCCTGTATCCCAGTATGCATTTTTTTTCAATCAGTATTCCACGGCATCATGAATGAAATCATCTTCTTATCAACCTGGACCCTTCCAGCCCATTTACGCTTGATGCTAGGTGGCCATAAAAATGCTTTGACCAATTTATTCCACATCTCTCTTTCTATTGCTTTCTACGTGTGAATAAGGAGGAGATTTTCAGACATTCCAGAGGCTGGAAAAATGACAGCTCGTCTGGTGATCGTCTGGATCTGGGTTTTTAATGGAATGGAGAGAAAAACATTACAGGCCAAAGAGCAACAAGGGAGAGAGCCTTCAAAATGTACATTTCTCATTAGATGGTGGGAGAAAGAGAAATACAAATACTTACTTTTTTAACAATAAATATTAATTATTTGGATGTATTAAAGGGACGGAAATGATAAATATATGCTGTTTAAATTTAGAAAAATGAATGAGTCCTTGAAAAAAATCAATTATTGCAAATAGTTTCTCCTTTTTTTCCTAAAGTTTTTTATAGTAAGACAATTTTTTATCGTGTAGATTGTTTTAGAGCAATGAATCCATCACTTTTAAAAGCTTTTTCAGCCTGAAACTAATTGTCATTTGCCAAAATATTTCCCATGCTTGAAGGAAATTTTTTGTGAGTAAGTAGGGTCGGATTAAATATTCATATTTTTAGAGGTTATTTTGTCAATGGTAGAATGAAAACTAGGAATTAGTGAATATTTATATAACCAAACCACAGAGCAACATTCTGAAACAGAGCTGTGCCATGTCAGATTTCCAGTTGATCACTGGTTTCCAGTGGGTAATAAATAAAAAATGCTAAACAAAAAAGAAAATCCCCAAATCTTTGTTGCAAAATATGTTGCTGCTTTGTAACCTCAGCACAGCTGCCGTTAGCTGAAACTGCTGCAGGGAAGCTTGTTTCTCAAGACTAGTCTAAATAGTTTACAATGTCCCTTATCGAAATATGGCATGCACATTTCAGAAAGGCTCTCGTAAACTGTTCTCTGCCACTTGTGTTCCTTCATGAATTGTTGTTCTTATCTTCCTGACACCATGCCCCTGGAAAACCACAGTATGGCACAATGAGAATTAAGAAAAAAACCCAACCAACCAAACAAAAAAAAAAAATCCAACAACCTAAAAACTGAATGGGATTTTCTGCTGCCCTTGAAATCTGTTTGAGTGTACCCAAATTCTAGGTTTATCTTTGCACAACATTCCTGTTTTGGAGCATACATGTTTACATGCGTACTGTACATACACCACCTCCTGCCTAACAGGAGCAAAACAGCTCGGCCTGTTGACACTTATGACAACATGACAGGTCGAAGCCAAATTCACTTTTACAATATTTCTTTGTAAATAATGCTCAAGGCTGCAGAGAACAGACGACACCCACGCTTAGAAAGTGAAAACGCAGGGAGGCACCTAGAAGCATGAAGTGTAAAACGGTTCTGCTCCATCAAACAGCTGCAAGGCAGCTCTTCAGTTGATAGTTTGTTGTTTTTGGCAAACACTTGGCAACAGCACTAATGATTGGGTTTCAGCTTTTGGAGCAGTAATCTCTGGTGGTGGATTAAAATCTTAACAGCATGCTCACATCAGGAAAGTTTTCCCTTAAACACCTTTTATAGGCTTTCTCTTCTCGTCACAGAGTACTGATATAAAAGTGAGCTAATTTACTCCCAGTTTCAGACTATTTCTTGGAACCATGTAACAGCAGATCTGAAACACCTTCTTTACTCCTGGTGGCTCTCTCTCTGTTTAAATCATTAGGCTACAAATCTAGTAGAGCACAACAAGGGCACGGGGACTCCATTAATGTCTGGATATGCCGACATATGCAGACAATAATGGAGTGTATTTATATAGAGCTTTCCCAGTGCCTTGAAGCTCTTTACACTGGAACTCACACATGAAAAGCTCAGCACCGAGCAGTTCAGGTGGCTTATAGAGCTGGACGTACAGAGTCGTTTGATCCTGAAAAGCTTACCACTGATGTCTGGAAATTATAAACCTTTTAAAACTGTTACAGTAAAGGTTGATGTTGGGCAACGGAAACCGCCATAAAATAAGTGATTTCTTTTTTTGGGGAAGTAGGAAATAGATGTTTTCACAAGTTCAGTGGTCATACAGTGGGAAAAGTCTGCTTCCTACCTCTAAATCTTTTTACATTAAACCCACTGACGACTTTTTGTGCCTAAGCAGCATGTGAGGTGTTATCTGTGTCTGACCTGGCTGACCTACCCAGCTGTAATATGATGAAGCAACTCGCTGCTTGCCTCTCATTGCTTGGTGAGCAAGCTGAACAGAAAAGAGACGCTGCAAGTCAAGCATCTAAAGCCGTCTTAAATAACAAGCTGCGCAAGGAAAATGGTTTGCTTGTACAAAATGCCTTTTGAGATCAATCAGTCATAGAGGCAGAGGAAAACTGTGAGAAGGACCACTGAATGTGTTTATTTTCAGACAAAGTTAAAAATGTTTCATCTCCAGTGCAGAGGTGTTTCACA
The DNA here is from genome assembly GCA_028567055.1 of Leptatherina wallacei. Taxonomy (NCBI): domain Eukaryota; kingdom Metazoa; phylum Chordata; class Actinopteri; order Atheriniformes; family Atherinidae; genus Leptatherina; species Leptatherina wallacei. The sequence continues at coordinate 9,318,110 of JAOXYM010000024.1, read as the reverse complement.
CTTCATGTTAATTCTACTGCAACTTCAAGTGGATCTTGAAGCTTTGTAAGTTGAGAAAATGCAAACAAACATTTAAAATTTCACTAGTTTGACAAGTTGACAAAAACCTGTGATGTAAATATAAGAAACTTTCCAACTATAAATTCCTAGAATGTATTCAGAGGAGAGGGGAAGGATGAGTGGTTATCTCACTTTGTAAACTGAAATATATTTATACATTGTCACTAAAATTCTTTAAAGAAACCAGTCTAAAAATCCTTGAGGTAACTTTGAAATGATGGTTCCTAAGCACAGATGTCTCACTTTGATAACCATTGTTGCCTCAATATTTCTTTTTCTATAATATCTCTTTTTTGCCTTCTCAACATGCATCTAGCAGGAGGCACTGAGATGTCAAATCAAATCAAATCAAACTTTATTTATATAGCACCTTTTCCTATTCGCCTTCGCATCTCAAAGTGCTTCACATCATAAAAACAACAGTTTAAAAGAAATAAAACATATTAAGTATAAAACATCGAAAT
>JAOXYM010000024.1:9295766-9309050 GCA_028567055.1 Leptatherina wallacei | reverse complement strand
AAGGTCCCCATACGCCCCCCCCCCCCGCTTTTCCCTCCTTACAGTATCTCTAAAGCCGATGGATAAAAGGCCCAGGAGGGTTCCGTTCTGCATTAACATTGGCCTGGAATCTGGCTCTAGCAGTATGTTTGTGGCACTACCCTCCAGCACTTTATCACGACTGAACAGCACCAAGTTTCCACACCTTTGATGCCTGACGGCCAAACGGTAGACTGTGACATTTAAGAAATGTTTTTCTATATAAAGTGCAGGTTGTTGGAGCGTCTTTCTACTGTATGCACTTTCGTTAACAAGGGGTAAATTTGTGTTTATTCCTGTGTGTTTTGCTCTCATGACCCAAGACAATGAGTCAGAGGAAACGCAGCTTGGAGGAAATGAGTGTGTTAGTCGGGTCCGGTTCCTGTTGTCACTGTTGTCACTATGACCACAGTCATGCATAGGAAGACCTAGCTCTACTACGCTGTGTCAGAGTTAGATTATGATTCCTTTATCAGTTCTTGTAAAGGGTGAAAAAAGTTGTAGAAATATTCTGCTTTAGCTCAGCAGTAGTTCTGGAGAGAGAGTGCAGGTAGTCATCCGGTTGGAAGACTGGTGGTTCGATCCCGGCTTCCCCAGACTACATTTGAGGTGTCCTTGGGCAAGACACTGAACCCCACGTTGCCACCAATGTGCTCAACAGTGTGTGAATGTGTGCAATAGGTAGCACTCTGTAGATAAATCCCAAGAAGTGCTGTAAGAGTGTGTGTGCAAATGAGAGAATGTGGCCTGTCATGGAAAAGTGGTCAAAACAGACTAGAAAAGCGCTGTATAAAAACAGTCCATTTACCATTTCTATTACCTCTGGCAAAGCTGAAGTTATGTTTTCTGCAGCGTTGGTTTGTCTGTCTGTCTGTTAGCAACTTAGCACAAAAAGTTATTGATGGCTTTTGATTAAATATTTTAGGAAATCTCAAAAATGGAATAAAGGAACAAGTGATTAGATTTTGGGCTGATATGGATCACTGCTTGGATCCAGGATTTTTTTTAAAGGAGTCTTTTCTATAGGCAGATAGGGATCAATATGCCATTAGAGCTTCTAACTCAAAAATAATGCCTGACAATCATTGGCAAAAAAAAAAATACAATGGCTTGGCTCTCCGAGTTTTTCTAGTTTGATTGTGGAAAAATAAAGCAGGCTCTTGCATGATCCAAATCTCTGTGAAAACATGCTGTTTTCAGTGGGCACTGTCTATAAAAGCAGGAGAGTGTTGTCACTGTACTTCTGAATTCATATTGGTGGGAAAATTTGCCAGACTCCAGAGATTGTTGGAATAAATTACTTTTTAGGTGAACATTGAAATCAATTTGTCAAATTGCGGGCAGCAATTCCAAGTGATTGCTGACCAAGTATTTGGATAACATTCCCTTTCTTTCTATATTTTCATGCATGCTTCTTTTCTTTTCTGCAACTAAACTTTCCATTTCTTTTGTTTTTTTTCCAGGTCTTTGCTTTTTGTCTGTGTGCATATAAAGGCTTGTTTTGTGGAAAAAAGATTCAAGCATCTCAAAACCTTTCTATCTTATTCAGTTAAGCTACATCACAAAGTTCATATATTGGTCACCTAAAATGTTTTCCTTTTCTATCACGTAGTAAAAAGTTGTAGCACAATCTGTTTGAGTATATTTGTTTAAAATGACAATGCATTTAATCTTATACATGCACGCTTCAAGGAATTCATGTTGTGGCTCAAACATCAAGAAAAAGACTTCACTACTAAGTCTCAGAGATGTGAAACAATAACATAGCCTTGAATGTAGAAATGTTTTCCATCAAAAAATACATTTGTCACGGGTCTTTGGTTTTAATGCCATATTTGGTTTCTCTGCTCTGATCTTCAGATACAGATATCTGAAGATTTTTACCAGAACAGATTAAGTATATTATAATTTATATTTACTATCTGAACTCCAATTTTCTTTATGCCAAAGCATGCAACTTTGAAGCCAAAAAAACAAAAAAAACAAAAAAAAAATCACTGAATCCAATTGAAACAGTTAATCATTTCTGCAAAATGTTAAGTCATATATGTTAAGATGCTTAATGTGAAATGTGCTCTTAGTGCTTTTGCTACCTTAACACTGTGGTATGTCTTCATATTTTCAGTGGGTTAGTTCTTGGCAGGGGACAGGGTTTAGTTGTGACAGGTATCTTAACTTCATAAGCCTCTGACATGCATATCTGATTGTTGTTCAAGTGGAAAACATCTATGTGTGTGGCTTAAAGTGCTGCCGATGCTTCAGTCCCTCTACTTCTCTGTCTCTGCACGCCAGTTTTTTTCTTTTCATATCCTCGACTTTTATTATAGCGCTGAATTTTAAGCCTTTCCAGACACAACACACTTACTCTGTTTTCATTTGAAACGATTATGCTGCAAGATACTGAACATTCATTTTATCCACCAAAAAAAATACAAAAAATAGCATAACATGATTCTGTCCTGGATTCTTGCATGAAGATTAATGAGGCATTCACCCTTTTACTTATACTGTAATTTCACAGTTCATATGAGGGAGCACAAGGTATAAATTCATGGTTTATTTGATATTTAAATCATAGAGAGGTATTACAATTTGTCTCCAACCACTGTTCCTGACATGCTTCCAACAGAACAAGCAAGACCAGCCAGTATCCACAAATGTGCATATTCTAATTGTTCAATTACATAACAACAGTGTCTGTGATTGTTGTGAGTATTGGCTAAGTCTCTCTTGGTCAAAATAATACAGAAACCAATCAGAGAGCTCTCTGCATCTTTTTCCATCCTTGGAAATCTGCTGAGTGACAGTGGCCATGGCAACAGCCTGGCTCTCCGCGGCTCCCTCGCACCCCTGCTGCGCAGCGTTTGATGGCAGTTAAACGTGTTGCAAAGTAATTGGGTTGAGGACCGGACGAGATATGTCCCCCCAAGGTGTGACAGAATGTGAGAAATGGAGCAGGTGGTGGAAGCCCAGAGGCTCTCCCACCCAGCTCAACATTCAGCCAATGGTTCTTTGCTTACCAGGTGTAAAACACTCCGCTCTGTCATCCTGTCAGTGTGACAGCATGGACTGCGAACATGTCTGGAAAATGAATTAAAGTTATTCAGCTAGATGTGCATAGCAAAGTATACTGCAGCACAATATAGCACAAAGCAAAATAGTAACAGCTCATACAGTGAGTTGAAAAGCAGCTCACAATGAGTCTGTTGTCATTACATGTGAGCAATTCCTTGTTAAGTATACCATTTCCTAAGAATTTATGTTGCTATAAAGTACACTAATACTTATGTGTGTCAGAAGAATGTCTGGTATTGGGCACATACTGTGAAACACATTTCATTCATGTGGGAAATCTGAAGGACATATAATCTAAAATGTTCAAGACTGATCAGTCACTTTCCATTGTTCAACAAGCTGAGAACTGTCTGCGTCTCTGTAATTTGTCTGTGTTGGTTGAAAACTTGAAAACAGTGTGTTTGCGCATCGTAGATTCAGAACTTTGAAAAGTGAGCTGAGTCTGTAACACCCAAGACGAGGCCGTTTTATTGCATTTTTGTATTTTCTAAAGATCCAGAGCAAGATCTCAGATAATCTCAGAAACGTGCATGCATCTACCATGTAATCCATATATTTATCTGGAACTTAGCAGCCTCTGGTATATCCGTATTGCTCCCCTAATCCAACTCCACAGAAGAGATCAGAATAAATGTGCGCTTCCTGTGCTCTGGCAAGTGAATATTGCTGTAACTGAGTAGCGTGAGCCTATCATGGGTGTAGAGACATCAGATGCATGCCACGTGAAAGGAACGAGCTGTCACATTACACTTGTACTAACATTCATGAACAGCTCCGAGGCCATGCCAAATGTGATCGGGTGTCACAGCAGCACCGGAGGCCGGCCAGGTGCCTGACATCTACCGCTATGGTACCCCAGAGGGGAGAAGCCAGCCTGGCACAGCAGAAAGTTGGCAAGAGGGAAGGTGGGACTAACACCGTATTGTTTTCTCTAGTAATTTCAATATTAATAATGAACGTTTCTTCATTCATTATGTTTACTTTGTTGTCACAAGTTTTAAAGAACTGCGCATATGTGTTTTTCTCTTTTGTGAGTCAGAAACTATACACACAAGCAAACAGATTAGCCATCTTTACAGACATTGAAATCTGTTTAACTTGGTGATTTTAGCTCTGGAATCATGCACATTAGAAATTTGCTGAGTGAAAAAGTAAGAGAAAAATGGTCAAGTCAGAGCAAGGGGACCCTGCATTAAAAAAAGGAAATAGTTACATAACAAATGTAAGAGCAAAGAGATGCGTCAGCTCACACAGGGATAACATCAGGTCTAAGGAGGACCCAGTTCTTCACAAAGCTCACAAAAAAAGAATGAAGAAGCTTCAAGAAGTGCAAAAGCCCTTTATCATTGTGTGTGAAAAAATCAGAACAATCTCTAAATATTTGCTCTCTTTGTAAAGTTGCATTAGCATTGCCATTCAGCAATGCAAGAGCAGCCTTCCAGGTGGATGACTATAACACAAACCTTCTGTTATTGAACAATACTAGAATAAATAATAAATCATACTGAACAAACTGAAACTTTCTCTTTTACTTTTTGTAAAATTAGATTACCTCTATCATTTTGCATCACATATTCACCTTAAAATTGCTGTGAAAAATGTGCACTTGTGGTCGGAGGAATGCTTGAGGTGTGCACCAAACATTTTTATTTAGCCCCAAAGATGTGATAAAGGGTAGCAAAGCAATTGTGATTAAAGAGAAAGTCAAAGAAGTAAAAAAAAAAAAAAAAAGATAAAAGATTTCCCTTTAATACATTTATCCCCATATTCTAAAACCAGTTATTTATGTTTTGATAGTTTTAGGATAGATAGGATTTAAGGATGCAAAGAGCCACTTACAGCTGAAATGCAACCTGTTATGTTCAGTCATTGTTGGGCCATAAAGACCAAACTTTTGCGGATAAAGCTAAAAATTGCCTTAAAGTGTGTGCAACCTTGTACACTATGCAGAAATGGTCATAGAGGCAATGAATCATCATGTCTCCTTCATACCACAAAACACATGTGTAGACTCTGGCCATATTCATATGCATACAAAGACTACTTCAGCGTTTGGAGCCATGAACCCAAACTGACAAACAGCCCAGTTCCTGTTCTTGGCAGCATAAATCTAGAAAGTCCAGAGCATGAAGGAAGTATGTTTAAATCACCAGTTAAGTGCTGTTGCTCCTTCATATGGAAAGTTGTATTTCCATAATACAGTGAAGGATAAACATAACTACCGGATTTAGTACAATACAATGGTGTGAAATTGTACCCTGGTGCAGGACATCTAGCCGGCATAGCAACAACACGGCACAGTGTGCCAGTCGGAGGGATTAAGTTGTTTTGAATCCACGTTTGATTAAACAGCAGATAGCGAGAGGGAGGGAGGTTGCCCATAGGCAGATAATGGTGTGAGATAGCCTCCCACAAAGCTCCATAGCCAAGGGCCTGGCTGGAGTGTGTTTGTATTTGTGTGTGTTTATGTGTGTACTCTACGCAGAGGAGAGCCTGCGTGAGGGTACGTGTGCTTATGTACGCTCCTCCATCTGTTTATATACACACTGTAATCTGAATCAACTGCGAAACCTGAGCAGGCTCGCCCACCACGTGGTTAATAATTCAAGGTGCTTTGGCTGAAAACTCACCTAGAGGATGCACTCTGCAGCCACGCGTGCCGCTGCTTGCCGGGGAGGAGGGAGATGGAACAGAAAAGGAGACAACTGGAAAGGGAAAGAGAATACCACACTTGCTCTCTGCGGTATGTTCACCTAAACAGTCCAAATTAATTATCCAAAGATGGAGTATGATACTACCTAAGGAGCTGTTTGTAAATCTACAAAGCTGCTGACATACAGAGACATTTTAGGGGGACATGTGATCTCATCTTTTTAAATGTTCTTTTCTCTTTTATAATTGTATTTCCTGAAACTGTTATGCCCTTGGTGGTTTGAATCAAAACAAGTCAACTTCCAGTGTCCATCTAATCCTCCACAGTTCTCCAGCTGTTGCCTTGATGTCATTCAACCTAATTTGTAGGGGGAAGCAAATTGTGGGCATTTGACCATCTGGTCCTACTCCTATCACCCAAAATAGAGTCTTTTCCTGTCCAGTGAGAGGTCCCAATTTTATTAACAGCATTGGGCAAAGGAGACCTGGAAATTAACCCTCTTCCTAAGTATACCATGGGGGCAAAAGCCCTGGCTCTGTAGGGGAAGTCAAGCCATGAAAATGGTGATTTGTGGGTGTTGTAGCACTAAAAGCCATCTTCCCAGGGAGTGGTGTTGTTCTATAAGCCTCCAACTGGCAGGGAATTACTTGGTTCAGCAGAGCGGGATGCTGGGGCTGTTCAACATCCCCCGTGCCATCCAGACCCTGCAGGATCATGAAGCCTCATGGGGGCCAAAAGACTCAGAGCTACTTATGCTGGTTTCTGCCTGCCGAGCCAGCTCCCACCATGGTTTTGATTAAAATTGGGTATTGAATTGTTCCAGGAAGACTTAGATAAAATGTGTACATTTACTTTACTCTTTCATCGCAATATGGGCTATCCCTGTCAGTTCGGTGGTTTTCTTTCTCATTTTTCCTCAAACAGCCTCCCAAGACCATGGAAAAATTGACTGTATATGTGAACCAGTATCCTGTTGTGTTGTGTTCTTATATAATAACACAATAAAACTGGTGTGCATGAAACAGTGATGTATTCATAGGAGAAATTTCTTTAAACATATTTTAATCTTGCCTCCTTGAATGGCCCCTCAGCCCCTGAGGCAGCAACACAAACATTGGTGATCCCACAATTATCTGGCCAACTTAATAAATATTCACAATCTGCAGACTCACTGTGGAGCTAAGATAGCAGCTGGGACCCGAGGCCCACCTTATGACTGCTTTTTGGAACGATGAGATGGCCATTAAATCCCGTTCCTTATGCCAGGACCAGACGGAGATAGGTTAGACATATATGGGTGAAGAAAATAAAGAAAAATTGAAAGGCGTTATCCTGTATGTGTCTACCACAAAGGCTGCCTCTCACATATAGATGTGGTAGATAACAGTTTAATGAGAAAAAATATTTATGGAAAGTCTTTCAGCTTTTGTCTTTGTCTGCCAATTTCTTTTTATTGTTACAATATTATCTTGTGTCATAAATCTTCATTGAACATTTTGTATTTGAACTTTCTAATATTGTGCAAACTAAAGAAATCTTGTGTGCAAAAAAAAGACCAAATGATTAATTTAATTTTGATACTGAAATAATTTTATGTTCTGGAAAATCACACTATTTTTGTCCTTCATTCTCAGGCCTATATCTAAAAAATAACTGAAGCAGAACAACGAGAAACAGTTCTGCTGATAAAGGGTGGTAATAAAACCTTGTTGCTATCACTTTTCCAGTCAAATACCAAGCAGTGATGCAAACATAATGAAACACCTGCCATGCTTCTGGTAAGGATAATATGAAATGGCACAATCAAAGCAACTGGAATGATCACCCTGCGCTTTAATCGCTCCCTTGAAAAACACACAAGTGTGTTTTTTCTGCACAAACAAGTAATAAAACCTCTATTTGTGATAATCCCTGCAGCTCATAGGGGACGTGTGGATATGTTCTGCCATATTACTCTGTGCACATGTTTCTTTTGACAACAAAAAAGTAGCTTTTTTGTAATTGTGCCTGTTCTTTGTAATTATGTTTTTATAGTAAGTGTTTAGTTGGCCACTGTAGTAAATAAGATGTGAAGTCAATTAAAAAGGAAATATCTAGGCTTCTAGGGCAAAATATCTGGGGACAAACCAACCAGGGCATCTCCAGTGAGCTTTTCATTGATTCCTTGTTTCTGGAACTCAAGTGGAATATTTTTATTCCACTAGTGAATCACAAAACAGAAAAAAAAAAAACAGAATCAAATATGGGTATTATTACTAAAATAACTTGATCAAATTGGTTCTCTGAGGGCTACAGCTAGTCTCGAGCTCAAGGAACAAGCCTTTAACTACAATCATGAAGGGTGGACATTACACTGTGACCACAGTTTGATCATCCTGATTCTCTGAGATAGATAGACCCTTATTTTTTAATCAGACCACAGAGAGAAGTCCCACACAACAGCACAGAGAGGAAGCTGTCAGCTGTCTTACTGATAGTAAAATTGATTCATTTCTTCTGTTTTGGTTCTGTCTCTGTTATTTTCAGAGCCTCCATGTGTGAGATGTCATTGTCCAAGTTTGTGTTTAACATTTTTTTTTTTTAAAGTTAGCTATGCTAATTCTTATTGTCCTTACTACATAATAAGCATGCACACTTGGGGTTGTGTTCCAAACAATATCATGCCAAATCAGAGCAGGTAAAAAACCCTCATCTACTGCAGTCATTTGATGCAGAACTGGTGTAAATGAGCTGTTCTAACCAGTGTTAAAAAGCTGAAACAATATGCTTTGTTTGGCATTTCATATTTCAACTTTTGGTGCTTGGTAAGTAGGATGTAATCTTGTTTACAATATCTTGTGTTGAAGCATTGAAGGTGGGTTTTTCCTTGGATTAGAGCCATGGGTGTGAATGAGTTTTCTCTGAGAGCCCTGGTTTCCTCCTACAGTCCATAGACATGCAGGATGATGGGAACTAAAATCCGAAACAGGTTCAAATTAGTGCCGTGGTGATAAGTCCAAGCTGGATTCTGCATCTCGCCCGAAGACACCTGATATTAGAATAAAAGACACATGCTGAAGTAGGCGGTTCCCTTAATTGTGAATCAAATACTAAACTCAGACTTTTTTGGGCAACTTTTCTCCATTGCTGTCACAACTTTCTGTTTACCTATCTGTTTCTCCTGTTTCCCTTCATCAATTAGTGATGCAATTCTCTGCCACAGTACCAAACAAAGCAGTAAATATCCCTTCCTTCTTTGATCCCTGAGAAGAGGAAGAGGCTTTGATCACTCTTCCTGGAACTCACTGCATACCTAGTCACACACAGTCAGTGTTTTTTCCTTACAGGGATTTGGCTGTAGAGAGGTAACGTGTATGTAGGCATTTATGTAAAAAAAAAACATTCTATTCCAAGTATTGTATCTGATTGATATCTCATAGAATGAATAGAGAAGTTCAGCTAAAATGACAGATGTTTAATTATGTGTTTATTTTGCAGCTGACCTGCAATTTTCATGATGCTTTACTTGATAGACCACTGCAAAGGGTAGAAAAACAGTTGGAATAACCAGGTCAGCAGGTCAAACAGTCCTGCTTGTGATGAACAGCCCCAAGGATGCTTTTGCAAAAGTCCCATCCAATTACATTGCATACATACAGTATTGTAATGCAACACAAACACATACATGCTCACGCACCCAAAGACAAACAAGACCTGATCCCAGAGGGGCAGTAGAGGATCAGAGAGCAGAGACAAGAGGATTTCCATTAGGAAGTCTCTGTAATTGGTGAACAGTGGGGGGCAAATACTCATGCAGAGCAACGATGCTAAAAACACACGTTTTCAAACTAAATAAGAATTTCCTTGCTTTGCATTTAAGGCAGCCTTTTAAAATGTCTCCCATACCTCCAGATCCCGTGTCAGACACAAACATTCATCTCTGTTGATGTCTCTCATAAATCTGTGCGTTGCACCATAAAAACAGGAGGTTCCCCAGATGTTGCCTTTTTATGTCTCCACACAACTGGGGTTCATCTGTGCTAGAGAGAGACAGAAAGTGACGGCACGTTAACAGACTCGTTTTGAGCTTTTGAGTTAGCTGTCACCAAAATGTGTTTTTTCATACTTCCTGGGTGGTTGCTGCGGTACTTGAAGAGTTGATAAATGTTATTTCTCCCAAGCCGTGGCATGATGTTTCCAGAGAAGCACAGATTGCACTCTCTACAGTTTTTTTTTATTTGTCTTTATCCACCCCTTCCTATCACTTTATATCTCTTTGTCTATTTAACTCCAGCAGCCATTCTTCTTTTTTCCATCCTCTTTATCACCTCCACGTCCTCTCTGTCCATCCATCCATCCCCCCCCTGCTGTTTGACAGGGCGTGTGTGTTGTTTTTATCCGAGTGACATCGGGTCTCTTCCCAGGGCACGTCCCGGGAACAGCGAGTTCAGCCTGATGGCTCCCCTGGGTCCTGCCCCTTCATGAGCCTCCGCGTTCCCTCTGTAAATTACAACCTGTCCAGTGTGCACACACCACTCATGGGCATACACACACCACCCGTCCAAACACACACTAACCTACACCCCAAGTTGTGTATGTTGCCGTGCACATCATGCACGTAAGTTGTAGCAGAACCTTACACTTTATGTATTGCTGCACACACATTCACTCACACCCGCACAAGAGTGGAGGTTTTGAACCAGTGTGTGGGCTGTGAAAATGTACGGGCACACAGTTAGAAGCTTCACACTTAGTGCATGTTTATTCAGGTATATCCTTCCTGACTGTGCCAGTAAACCTGTAGTCATGTGGTTATCTGTTGAGCTACGTTAGAAAGAATGAAAGAGAGAAAGAAAAAGGAAAAAGGAAAGGAATTTATAAATGAGAATGAAAATGAAAGACAGAGAGAGTCTAAGAAATGAAGTGAAATAAAAAGACAGGAGTAAGAAGGACACCAATTGAAAGAGATTGCATAAAGAGATTACAACGGCCTTCAAGATAGAAGTCCTCTAATTAATAGGTTACTAGAGCAGAGGAGCATGGAAGATCTGGCCTGCCGGTGCCGTGTACACATGCGTTTCCATCATTGCAAAAATAAACACGGCTAGTTTGAGGTGAAAGCAGTCCCTCCCCGTCGGTTCATGGTGAACAATCCCACAACAAAGTGTAACATCTCCATAGATTTTAGCAAATATGAGTCAGTGCACAAGAAGATATATATCTTTACATCTAACACAGAATTCAGATCTTTGCTGATAAATAAACAGTAATGAACAAATCAACGATTTTGCAGTTTATCTGAGGTGCTTTCAGACTATTGAACCTCTGTACTTTGGCCTGTGGCAGCTTTACTGCTGTTTACTAAATATACATATGATCTACCACCTGCACCACAACATTCTTCTCCTCCACCTTTGTTTTTATTATCATATAAAACCTCCAAGCTGCTTGCAAAACCCCAAATAGAGGTCTGTTTCAAATAGCTTTGATCCTTTCTGTGTTTCTATTTTTATTTCAGATTTTTTAATGATAATTTATGAGTGACTTACTCTTCTGTAGTTCCTTCTTCACTCCCATATGCTCTTCCACTTTGTTATTTACAGTTACAGTAAAATGAAAAGTACCTGTATGTACAAGCACAGTAGAATTATGGTCATTTTTCCACCTTTTCACACTACAAAAAAGCAGCAAATCTTAAGAAATAAAAACTGGTGATGTGTTGGAATTTTGTTATTCTAATAAGCGACATATTTCTCTTAAGGAGGCAACTGTTGACGCTCTTCATATTCTAAGTTATCCTGTTTAAATCAAGAAATTGGTCTTGTAGATGTGCAACAGCTTCAAGGTGCGATGGCATATTTTATAATCCATAGTAGTTTTTGCCCTTTTGTTTCCTTAATTTATTTCTTATTCATTAATATAATTTGCTTACCTTTTTTCTTTTCCTTTACATGAAGCCCTTTGTTGCCCATTTTGTGAAATTGTTAAAACATTTGACCTACTAACCTGAACCCTTGTTTTTACTTTGGCTGCCGTATTTCTGTTCACAATGCTCCCTTAGACAGAATTTAAATGTTTTCCGAATTTTTTGCCCCCAAATTTAAAAGGAGCAGTAACTCATTCTTAAATGTTTGCATGGTAGAAGGTCAACTCCTTATACTTTTCATTAGCTTGTCATTTCTGTCTCGGGTTTCCCTTCCTCCTAAACACTTACACACACCTTGATGATGGCACACAAGCTGGATGTGTGTGTGTGAGCAACAGCTCAACCTTTATCTTCTTTTGAACAGCCTCATAGACCTTGGAGATCATAAAGGTGTATGATCTAAGAAATTGCCATTACATTACATTTTACTCATTACAGAAATAATACGTCTTACAATGTGTTGGTTTAAAGCTAGAACGGGGGGGAGGGAGGGAGGGAGGGGGGGCTGAAAGCGTGATGGGGGGGTCAAAGGAGGAAAATGATACTAGGGTAATTTGCCTGTGCTTTCACCTCCCTCCTTAATTTTCTTTCCGCTCTTTTCTTCCCTGGCTTCTTTTATGCATCTCCCGCTCATGCCACACATACTGGTGTCCATTTCTTTCTGTTACTTCCTCCACCGCTTTTCTTTCTTTCTCTCTTTCCTGTTTTAATGTTCCGAGGCTTTCAGACCCCCTCTGAGCACTACTAGGGGATTGATGTTATTTCAGAAGCAGTGAAAACATGTCACATCACGAACAGTGTCGCCCACTGTGCCAGCTCCTTCCCTTAAATATCAAAGCTGTCATGTCAAAGCCTTGCAAACAATACATCACCTTTTTATAAAGATAATAAAAAACAGCTCAAGATAGGATCGAAAAGTATGTTTTTACACATTAAATGATGCCTGAAATGTTAAGTTTAATCTGAATTGATTATGTAAATCTTTGCACAGTTTTCACATTTACAAGTCTGTCATTTGATCATTTTATACATCATACCATTCCTCTTAGCCATAATACTGTTGTCAAAACATATTTTTTAAAAAATATCTCTGTGTTTCCATAGTAACGGTGCAAGGATAATCGACTTGGAAAATCAAACAACTGCACATGAGTGCAGCTTCTTCTGTTTAATCTCTGTTGTGAGGGATTTGCATTTGCACCTTTCGCTTTACCCCTTACTGAATCTATTTATCTATCTATGTGAAAGGCTAAGATCCTTCACCTTCTACAAACACAGTGACTGATCTGTGCATTTAAAGAAGACTTTGTGATGGTCATTGACCCCTGCTGGACACCTGTAGAACAACATCTCATAATCTTTAGATTATGCAATATTAATTACTTATATCATTACAGAAATGACTAAAATACCTTAAGTTAATATGTGTGTAATTCATGTTCAGATGCTACCTAAGAGATATTAACTCATGTATATGTGTATATCTTTGAATGCTTATTGCCTTTAAATTCAACTTATATTGAGGATATTTCCAGATCTGCTTCCATCTCCATTCGTCCCTCTCCTCTCCTCTCCTCTCCTCTCCTCTCCTCTCCTCTCCTCTCCTCTCCTCTCCTCTCCTCTCCTCTCCTCT
>JAOXYM010000024.1:9284822-9295666 GCA_028567055.1 Leptatherina wallacei | reverse complement strand
CCTCTCCTCTCCTCTCCTCTCCTCTCCTCTCCTCTCCTCTCCTCTCCTCTCCTCTCCTCTCCTCTCCTCTCCTCTCTACAGCCCACTCAAACTCCAACGCACTGCTTATCTACCTCTCACCTACATCCTCTTCTCTTCTTTTGCCTCTCTTTCTAACTCTCTATTAACACACTTCTATAAACCCCTCTCACCAGCCAGTCATTGATGCCTCTATTCTAACATCCAATAAACAGCTTCTTTTAATAACTTCATATTTGGGCGGGCTGAATAATAGACAGAGTTAGAATGAAGACAGAAACAATAGCAAATAGGGAGAATATCTTCCTACCTAATTTTTACCTAATTTTTTGGGATTAAGAATGGCCCTGTTTGACTGCACAATTAACAACAAAGTTAAACATACAGTATAAGTTGACTATTTTTAGTTAGTTAGGGAAAAGTGAACATTTCTGGCTAATTTCTGCATAAAGATAAATGTTATTGTTAGTCAAAGAGATGTTTAAAATGTCCTCTAAAGATCAACCCCTTCCCACTGCACTAGAGATAATAGCTGTATGCATAAATTCTATGCCTGCGGATGTACTCACACACTCCAAGGGTAAAGTGGCGGAGTAGCTCCCATTTACACACGACTGTAAATTACCCCACGCCTCTCAATCAATTATTCATAATCCGTAATTAATTATGAAACAATCAGTAATCCAACACCAGTCCACTCTGCTTGTGGTTGCCTAGTAACCGTGACCCATATTAAATGCCACCATTGTTGCCCGTAACCAGAGCACCAATTTTTTATTTATTTATTTTTCCCATAGGGCTTCAGAGCTGCCGGGCATTATAGCTTGGAGTAAATAATGTGTGTGTGTGTGTGTGTGTGTGTGTGTTATACAGAATGAACAAATTAATGCCAGGGTGCATGCGTGGTGCCATATCATACTGGTTGCTTTGAAGGTTGATCTCACACACAGTAAACAAGCAAGGCTGGTTAATAATGCAATATTTGTTCTTGTGCCAATGAGTTGTGGCCTGCTATAGACCACTAATGGAACCTGCCACAGGGAGCCGGAGCAAAGAGCACAGCACTCGCAGCCAGACAATGATGCTATGACACGTCTACGGGGACACATAACTGAGTAGTGCACTACTTTGTCGGCACTTGTTCTGGAACTGCATCAGCAACTTCCCATATGGCGCTCTGGAGGCCCGAGTGAATGATTTATAAAAGAGTTTTGGGGTGTTGAGTGGCCATTTTTCAGAGGAGAGCCCAGAGAAGATCACTTTCTCTGCACCCTACTGCAACAGTACACTCTGAATTGACTACATTTCTCTGTTCTCTCGCTTCCCTCTTCTCCATCAATGACCCTCTCAGGATTCCACAAGTGCTGCCTTTTTAAAAACAACTTCCATATCCTACTTCCACAACAGGAGATAAACACAGGCAGTAAATATAGAACTAGTGTTTTTCGCTCCTCAGACCATGTCAGTGACATGTGAAAATATCCTTCAATGTAGGGAACTTCCTGCCACCAGAGGGAAAACATAGCTTGTTTGTGTGTGTTTGTGAGACGTCTTGTTCAAAAGGTGGCTTTCTTTCCTTTCCACTTCTCCTGTGCGGGAGGCAATGGGAGACAAGGGTGAGAGCAGTAAGGAAAAAGGTAACGTGACATAAGACGGCTGGAGAATGAGAAAGAAGCTGAATGAAAGAGAAGTGTGGAGGGAGGGCGGGTGGGAGGGTGGGGTTGAGGTATAGGGGAGGCAGTGAGCACCGTGTGACCAGACTGCAGTTACTTCCTCACCAGCCTGAGAGCCAGGAAGTAGAACTGCTTGTTCCTGCATTATTGGGACTAACAGGAAATGCAGAGGTCTTCAGAAGGGGTAAAGTGTGTGTATGTGTGTGTGTTTACATGGTAGCTTCATTCTTTCAAAAAGGCCACTGCAACTTAAAGATACGGGTTAAAACAGCATTGAATTTATTTTTAATAGAGTCGAGAAGAATTACTGTATCTTTCTGTCCTCTGGAGTGTTTTACCGTTTCAACTCGCTGTGATGCTTTTAATGCTCGACAATTTACAGTTTGATCCGACCAAACAAATTACAGTACCTGCCCCGCATCAGTTGATGGACAAAGTTTTCAGATGACTGAAAAACACAAGTGCTTAGCAGCTCAAGAGCCAGATATCTCACTCCACGCTTAAGTAATTGTATTTTTTAGCAGAAGCCATCAGTTTAAAGACTCTGCTTTGCTTCCTTTCCATGCCTACACTTAGACTATTGGAAAGACGATGTCCAAATCCCACATTTGGTCAGACTTTGTCTATTAGACATATTCAATTTGATAATTCAATATTTGCAAACATAAGATTTGAGAGGACTTAGAGTACAAAGAATAGTCTTAAAGTTATAAGTCAGCTGAGGATGTATCACGGTGACATGGTGGTGAATTTTACTGTCTATATCCTGAGTCCATTTTATAAAATATGTTATTTTTCAAATATTGGGCCAAGAATGTCCACTTTAGTAAAGGCTAGATATCAAAATGTCCCAGTTTTGCTTTGACTGATATTTTACAGGTTTGCACAAAGCTTACTTCATTTAATTCCGGCTTGATTTATTGAATATATTTTTCTTTTTATTCTATATGGTTCAAGGAAGCTTTGTTGTTTCTTTTAAATACAAAATCCTCTCTATCAACCTTTGAGTCATAAATGTCAGCAACATAGAGCATGCATTTTGAACCTGCCATAATCCTAAATTAATCCTATAATCCTAAAAGAGTTCAGTCCATGAAATTTCAATTACAGCAAATTTGCAATGAAATAGAGCATCATTCCATGTAGTCAGCTGAGGAACATTTATAATTACTTTTTGTAATCCATTTTCATCAGTGCTGTCTCCCCTTTAAGTATATTTGTGATTATGCTGTACAATACAGGACATTACTCTGATGTTAATAGTTTAATAATCTGGCCATGTGCCACACTTTGCTTCACTGTTGGTGTCAGTCCTTTGAAATCCTCCTACATCGACTCAAATCGATTGAGCGGTTTCCCACTAAGGACCCCTACTTTGATGAAGGTGTAGAAATTAGGCTGCAACTTTCCACTGGGGATCCATTGCTTGGGGCTACGCTGAGCAAGTTGCAACTGTCATTCACCGTGTGGATTCAAGGTCTGCTCTGATTATTTCTCCACTCCTGGGCCGAGTCTTTGTGTCTCTACATATGTGGCATTTCTTCTGCACATTTCCAGCTGAATAAATGGATGACATCCAGAGGGGGATGTTAGATCAGTGGAAATGGCCTGCGATGTGGGCTTCTAGCAAGCCAAGAGATCATCAAAATAATCACTGTTGCCTGTGCAAACAGTATGCAGGTGCTTAGGCACAACACACGATGAGACAGGGCCCCCCACGCCAGCTCGGAAGGGCCAGGGAGCAGCAGGTTGCCTTGGGAACCCTCGGCTCCCTCTTTCTTGTCATTTCTCCTGTGCATACCCCCCCCCCCCACACACACACCCTTTTTAATCTGCACCATGCTTTCAGTGAGGGCCCCCATCCCCCTTGATATAAACGCACACTCCATGCATTCACACACTCACATAAAAAGATGGCCTGACACACAAGTAAGCAAGCAAAAATATGGGTGCATGAACACACACACACACAAATGCACACCAGGCCTATGACGATAACCTTGTTGATATAGTCATCTATTAACCCTAAATCTGGCAGGAAATTTAAAAAGTCACTAAAAAGGAAAATGTTTTTCACATGCAATAATCATATTTGAAAAACCCACCTTTCTCTCTCACTCTTAATCTCCTTCTTCATTATAATCAAAGACTCTTCTGGCGACACCTGAGCTCTCAATAAACCCCTCTACTTTTGTAAAAGGCTCATCGTTACATATGTACAGGTCACCCTGCTCAGGATGTGAGCTGTTTCAGTCCAAAACTGACTCACACTACCCATTAAAGAGCAAAGGGAGTGGGGTAAAAGGATGTTGGCAATCTTAAAAGCTCCCTGGCGCATCACCAAGTGAGAAAATGTTCTCTGAAAGCTGAAACTGTTCACATAGTAAATCTTTGTGAAATAATGAAATGTAATCTGATATTTTTCCAAGACTATAAATCAAATCACGTATGTAATA
The DNA here is from genome assembly GCA_028567055.1 of Leptatherina wallacei. Classification (NCBI taxonomy): domain Eukaryota; kingdom Metazoa; phylum Chordata; class Actinopteri; order Atheriniformes; family Atherinidae; genus Leptatherina; species Leptatherina wallacei. Next base: position 9,291,519 of record JAOXYM010000024.1, on the reverse strand, counting down.
TTTAAACAAAGTGCATGTTTCTTTTGTATTTAAAAAAAAAGAAAAAGAAATGTTCCTTTAATGTTATGTGAATATAAGTATGGGATCTTGTAGGACTCTGCTGTAGCCTTTGGTATGATGCATTACATTTAGGTGTTACTGGGGCTAGATTAAATATAGCTTTTGCTGCATTGCATTAAAAAAATACTGAAAGTGTTTGGGATCGACTTGGCTCCAAGCAGAGACAGCACTTCAGGGATGGATGGGTCGAGGGCTCAATAATGAAACAATACTGCCTCTCAGTGGGCAGTGGTTGGTTCAGAGGAAGATTTATTTCACATCTGGAGTCAGGGATAGATTTAACAAAATGCAAGCCTTCTAATTGTTGCATCTGGAAACTGCAAAACACAATGGGTTGATTCTAATCTAATTTATAGACAAAAAAAAGACATAATTTTAATTCAATCATTCTTTACTGTTGTTCTTTTTTGCAAGATTTTACTGCATTTCTTTGGTTTAGGTAGGTAAGACCTATCTAATAGCAAAAAATCTCAAATGGGAGGCAGGCCACAGTAAGGGGCCTCCAAATATTTTAGTAGAGTAGCTGTAGTAAACGGTAGTGATGATAATAAGTTATACTATTAGGTCTACAAAGCAGGACAGTAAAAAAAATTTTAATATTTGATTTGGTTAAAATTTGTTTCTGTTCTCTCTTTCCCAGACTAGATAACTAATACATTTCTTAGGATAATCTTTTTTTTTCAATTTATTTGGTGTTGTATGAATTCACGTCAAATGACAATATTAAGCTGTCATGGCTCTGTTTCTTATGGGCTCAGATTCTATTGGTGTTCAAAATGAAACCAAACCAAGTAGGCCTATTTCTTTTAACCAAAAGTTGATTGTGATTTAAAGGTTCTGGTTTTTCAAACTCTACATGTTGTATCTGTTTGTTTTACTGAAGAACATATCCATGTCCCAGCAAAAAATGCCTGTAAGCTTTAGAAATAAGTTTTCCAAATGTTCTGCAAAGCAACATCTAAGGGCGGCACCACCTGTAGTCTAAACTCAAGCAGGGAGTCGGCTGGGTCAACATACAACACCCTTTGTTATCTGGCTGACACTGAACACATGCCCATATACGCACACACATACACACACACAAGCTCACATCCAGTCATTTTGGGTCATGGGAACGCGACGGTGAGCTCATGCTGTGTTTATTCTGCACAGTTTCCTATTTGAATGTGTCCTTCTCACGGGACTCTTAATGGCTTCCCCTTTCCCAGGGGCAGGGGCAGTGTGATCAGACCTTATCCAGGTCATGCCAGGAGGGCAGGAGGTACCAGGAAGAATGAGGAAGGTCCTGGACCCTGGACCTCCCTAAAGGACTTTCTTTCACAAAGCTTTTGCCAGAAGCTGAAAGAGCAGACCTGTCCTAGCTTGTTGTTGTTGGCATTATAATATGCACTCATACATAATGCCTGCGTTTTGCTGACATATTTTGGCATGCATCTGAAAGAGGAATGCTTGATGAAATTCATGGATGCCGGACCGGATTGAATCTATAGATGCATTTTCATTGTAAATAAAAGATGCTTGTCCTAATTTCATTTACAGTCATATCAGGTTTAGTTCACTTCTGATGCAGATGAATGCTGAGCGGTTTTAGTGTAGTTCACAGCCTGGTCTTTGCTGTGGTGGGAAGCCCTAATCCCTGAAAGGTCTAGCCTGGAGGTAAAAACAAAGATGTATCCAAGCAAAGAGCTGCAGGGGTATCGACTCTCCACAAGAATGCAAATGTGACATTTGGGTTTGAATAATCTTTGGTGGTCTGGACAAATGTTGATGTTTTGTAAAAGTGATCCAACTACAGAGACAGATGGTATTCTGTGGTCATGGAGAATAAAAAGAAAGAAAAGCCATCCTGTTGAATATGCATTTGGAAATGCAATGCATTATTCAACTATCAACTTTATTATACACATGGAAAGACAAGAGGTTTTTCAGCATTTCACCACATGAGGGAGCTGTTGTCAGATAATTGCCACTTAGTCAAACTGCATAAGAGCTGAAATCAAACAATTTCAAATGACCTCATCATTTATAAATCTTTGCTGTAGGAGATTGAAACAGAAAACCAAACAAAAGGAGGACTTAAATAGAGCACAGGGCTGTTCAGACACTTTCACATAAGTGTCAGAGGGAAGTTAAGTATTCAGCATTGTTGTAGAAAAGACTGATGAAAACCTTAGACTTTATAGACCTCAAACAGTTTTTATGGCATCAAGTGAATAGACTGAAAAATGCAACTTTAAAATTTGCAGGTGCCCCCTGAAGTGCAGATGTGCTGAAGATTGGAAAAAGAGTGAAAAAAAAACAGGAGACATTTTTACTTGAATGAATGAGGTGGAAAAATGTCCCCTCGTAATATTTAGTATGGACAGTATCAAGGTTTCTATTGATCTCAACTGTGCTGTGTATCCAGATTGATTTATTGCCGGGTATTATCCCTCCCTGCAGATTCTGAGAGTAATGGCCACATCCCTACCTCCTTCAGTTTCTATCCTGCCAGCCATCTTTTATTTCATCTACACTGCATTTATTCCAGATATCTTCATTTTGGTGTAAATCTGATTGCACCTTATTATTCACAGCTGCTTTTCAATCCTCATGGCATTGGGGAAACATCGTTATCATTGATCGTAAAGGCCAGATAATCTACAGTCTGATGTTGTTCTTTGTACTTGGCAATTAGGAGCATTTTCACACTTGGTGAGTTTCAGATGAAGTCAAAGACAGAGTGCTTTGCAATCCGATGGCGATACAAATGTAATGTCTACTCATAGAAACAGTCTTTTCTCCAAATAATCTCGATTTAGGTCATTTATTCTAACACTTCTAATCAATATTCTTTATAACAAAACTGTATTAAATCACAACATGTCATCTAGAGGAGTTTCTTGTGGTCCCATTAGGAATTATTAATGTACATAATGCTGCATCTCTGCAGACAACAGCTACTGTTTTGATTCACCCTGATAGTTCTCATTAGGCTTGTCTCAATTGTCATTTTTGATTTGCTTTTAGAAGATGCAAAGATGAATAGTAATAAACTTAGGACACATTCACACCAGGATACTCTGGTGGACTTGACTTTGACACTGCACGACATCACGGAGTTACAACATTTACTCTCTAGGGGCAATATTCCCCAAAATGACCACTGACTAGTTGAAAAAAAGTAGGAGGAAGAAGAAAACCTGGCCCATTGATTCACCAAAAATGACTTGTTCACCACAAGTAAACAATGGAGCATCAATAAATTTATGTAGTTTGGGGTTTCTGTTTTTACTTACTGTTTTCACAAGAAGCTGTCCAGTAGCAGCTGGAGAGGCATATTGTTCTATAACATGTTCTGTATCACTTCCTTGTGTTGGTTCATTGGATAGTCTGTTTGCTTTCACACTGTAGGCGCACCATATCAGGGTTCACTTTCAAGATAACCAAGCCCCCACGGTTTTTAAGCAGAGCTGAATCAGCTGCTTCGGTCTGTACCAGAGTATGAATGAGCTTTCAGTTGAATCAGGGCTCTTTAAAGAGGACCAAACAATGCCTGTGTTAATGTGCCCTTAAATCATAATGCAAGTCTTACATACATGCCAAAGGTGGTTTTCAGCCAATATCAGGGGGAATGAAATGGAGAAGACTTTCTGAATCTTGTCTAACACATCAAAAAGTAGAATTATATGTCTCACCAGCTGTATCTGTTCTGAGATGGCAAACAATAAACGTAGGTAACTCACCTTTCAACTTAGGTGTCTTCCCTTTATGATAAAATATTCCAGAGACAAAAGTCATTCTTAAAGAGAATTGCACTTAATCCTATTCTGGATGTCCACCACATCTGTTGCCTTTTTTATTCTCCTCAAGGAAAAAGCTGCTATCTTTTCAGTTAGGACTGTTACTTCTTGTCCTGAATTACAGCCATGAGTAATGTGGCCCATACTGCCACCTTCTGGTGACATTATGCAGCCTGGTTTATCCATTTCAAACTTGAAATATCACATATTTATGTAATGGGAAGATGTGCCAATCCCCCATAAGATTTTGTTGTTAAATAATTGTGTTCCTTTGTGTACATTTTATTTGTCAAAAACTGTATTCACCATCCCTATAAGACAAGCATGCCCTAGTTTTCTGCTTCACTGTTCTATGCTATATAATGACCAGAAGCAATCTTACAGTTGGCTACTAAAGATTTACACCAGCATTTGTATCAGATTTTAGTTGATTTGATGTCTTTGAAACTAGTGCAGTTTAGCATCACCAAGGATATTTCACAATTATCATTACTATTCATGACAGAAGTTAACTGGTCTGACAGGAAGTCATGGGAGAAAAGATAGATCAGATTCTGCAACTGCTAGTTTTTCCCCATAAATGTGAACTGCTGTAGTTTGAAAAAAATAAAAATGAACACCGTTTATCTCTGTAGCCCTAAATGTAGTTTGCTACATTATAAACATGAGATGAAACAATAAGGATTTAAAAGTGTCCCAGATTGAACTGAGCAGTGAATGATGAAGGGATTTTTGGACATAGTGTTGTGAACCATGAGGAAATCAGTGTGGAATTGAGCTGCCAGTGAGTCACACAAAACAATATTGTTTGAGTGAATAGAACCAAATAAGTTGGAGCTGTTCATTTATTTTCAAGTCTTCGATTCCAGCAACATGCCAAAAAAATGAGGGAAAAAAGCAGCTAATAACACTGCAAAAACTTGTTTTTGCACTTACTTATTGAAGCACAGTTGATGCATTGTTAAAACTAAAAGTGCCATTTCAAGAGAATAGTGATGACAATCATGATGTGCTGCAATGTTAGAGTTTTGCTCTTTAAGAAACACAAAAAAATAGTATGGAAAATACCCGATAATTAATCATGTTTTGTTTTGCCTTTCAGTCGTTTGATATCTCATTGTATAATTTCTGTGCACATTCTCCCTCTGCAGTGATTTAATGGCTTCCAACTGCCACCTGTTTATTTTAATCAATCAACTCTTTTAATGTTTGGTCATGGGCGATTAATCGAAAACGTAATTTACTTGCTTTCTCTTTTTGAACATTTTCTTGAAATTTGGTTAAAAACAGCTCAGTGCTGTGATGCAAGCATAGCTGCTGCTCTGTACCACACTGCATCTGCAGGAAGTATGTGTGCAGAGGCAGTTACTTTTTAATGTCTTCACCAAATCACCTTAAAACATGACAGTATGTCAGAGCTGGTGGCCAAAAAGCAGCCATTAGTTTTCCTCTCACGAGAGATGACATAGGCCAGGCTGTAATGTAAATGTATTGCCCAGCATGGAAGCAAGCCATTCGCTACAGGGCACTGTGATAGAAAAAAAAGAGGAAGACATCTTCATTAGAGTCCCCAGCTACAGTAGCTCCTACCTCTGCTTTCCAATTTATGGTGTGTGACTGCGAGGCTCCAGTCTAGTCAAACCATTAACATATCTGACATGGTGCTGTAGTGACTCTGCTACTAATGAAATGCCGATACAGACCACCATCTAGGATAATCAAATGTTAATTGAGGAAGTGATGGATAGGGGCTGCAAGGTCCAGTCCTCCTCTTCCTATAGTATATGTCTCTTGCATTTTACTGCATTTGTGTAGGATATTAAAAAGTAGTTCCAAGGCATAGAGGCTGTGTGAGCATTTAATATTTCCATACTCTATTCTTACTGTGATGCATCAATGATATTGTTAATCAGTGACATCAGTCCTTGAAAACTTGTCTCTAAAAACCCATTTTTTTAAAGCTCAGAAAAGAATCTCAGAATGACAAAAGATATTGTCTTTACAATGTTTTAAATCTCATTTAATCTCATTTGTGTCACGATATGTCGTGTCCTCTTTTGAAACAATCTTGGAGAAATGATGCTGGAGCAAATACATAGAAGTGAGCATCATCTGCGTAAAAAATGAGAATCTTAAAGAAATAATCATAATACCTGTCACTGAGTTCTTGTAGGGAAATTGTTCATCTCTGGGTTTACTCTTAATGAAAGACCCTAGTAGCTGGTGGGGCCTTTTATGACAATAAACACAAGCATGATTATATTCATCTTCTTCCTCATGAGTGCCGCAGCATTAACTTTGACTCCAGGCATGGAAATGAACTCTTTTGTGTCTCCAGATAGCAAGGATACAGATAAGTAGCCAAGCACATTGGGGTCATTAGCAGTATGGGGGGAGCTGGAAAAGGTTAGAAATCCTTGCTAGTGTTAATTGGCTATCAGCATTAATGAGATGCAGTGGCTGAGGAGAGGAAGATAGTGGTTTAAGAGTCGGGTGCAAAATGTTATGAGTAAGTTCAGTTCATCTCACCTCAAGACTGAAAACCTCTCACTATTTTTGTGTACATGTAGGAAATATGTGTTTAAGTGTGTGTGAATGGATGTGAATATGTGTGCACTCTCACCCTGTGTTTGGATTTATTTCCAGTGAGAAATTACTCTGTCTCGTTAACACTGACCTTTAGTCTAATTACAAGAACTGCTAATTATGACCTCCAGTCTTTCTCATCCTTCTCTAAATGCGTGTACACCGCACACATACACACACACACACACACACACGCGCGCGCACACACACACACACACACACACACACACACACACACACACACACACACACACACACACACACACACA
>JAOXYM010000024.1:9249334-9262747 GCA_028567055.1 Leptatherina wallacei | reverse complement strand
ATATAATATAATATAATATAATAGAATAGAATAGAATAGAATAGAATAGAATAGAATAGAATAGAATAGAATAGAATTTATGAATATCTCCAATTAGTTGTGTTGGTAGGAATAATCTTGAAAAAAATCCGTTAAAAACTTTAATTTCTCTATTTTTAGCAAAAATCCAAAATAGATAAATAATTGGTTGGTGCATCATTTGAAAGCAAACGGCATTGGATGTTCGGTGTCTATACTCTGCTCATTAGAGGGACTGGAAATAGGGACTGGATATACTGGAAAGATGTGACCCTTGACTGCTTTACTCTAAAGTGGGTGAACCCGTTAGAACAAAAACAAGGTCCTCATTATTGACACTATTGTCAATGAGTTACTTTTTCTCTCTTGGGTTGCACCTAAAAGTGAGGAAAAAACAGGCTAGTTTTGATTATCCAGGCAGCATGAGAGGAGCGAAGCAAAGACAACAAAGAGTCAGCAAGGTCTGATCTGAAGGCAAATGGGACTTAACACAAGCTGTTTGTGATGAGACAAAGCTGAAGACACTCAGCACAGAAGTGTTATTCTAGAGTGAGTCAGAATAACAGAGAGCAGATTACACTAAAGAAATGACAAACTTGTGGACAGACTGAGATGACAGATAAGCAGAAGTTATAAAATGTTTTTTAGATGTGTTGCCTCTTTTTATGCCTCTTTTTTGACTGGCCACATGACCTGTTGCTATGGAAACAACACAGAATATAAATAAATTCCACTGTGTAATTATTGCTGAAACGTAAACTGCCATCCAATTCTTTGATGTCTCTTCCCGATTGGAGCTCCTCACACAATGTAAACGCTCATTTGAGCCAAATTTAAGGCTTGTTTTGCAATAAATGGTAACTTCTTTAAATTTGCACGGTGTGAGACCAAACTGTTGTACACATTCAGCACACTGACACTATCCAGAGTCTTTTCACAAGCTGGGTAACACCTAACAAGCAGTAGCTGTCACAGGGCTTTTAGACTGCGGTGGAGCCAGACTTTGTTCAAAGCCCTACAAGCTTTATGTTAAATTCTTTCCTATGGTTTCCAAGGTTACAAGATGTGACAAGAGTTTGGTTAACTGTGAACAAACTAATGAACACAGCAGCCTTAGCATTTTCATTTAAAGAAGTGCAAGAATATGAAAATAAACATGGACACTTGCTCTTTTAAACTTTTTAGTTATAACATTCCATCAAAGTGATCTTATTTTGGAAATTAAAGGAAGTTTGGAGAGAAATCAGCCGATGCAACAATCTTCATAAGATGGAGCAGTGTGGAATAACATTTAGAGGGGAAAACAAGGGGGGAACCTAACTTTTAAGGGTGAAAGATAGAAGCTTCTTGCTCTAGAGAATGTAAGAGGAATTGATAAGGTGTAGATAACAACCTGAGCCTCCATGAACCAACATCAGCCTTGTTTATTGGTTGGGGATTTCAAATGGCACCTTTCCTGTCACAGTCCTCACCTCCAGTCTCAATCTGATGCCTCCCCATATGGCCTTCACTAGACTTTATGTGTCTGTTTTAGCTTTGCTCTCCGTTTGAGCCTCAACGTTCAATAATTCCAACCTCACCTGGGACCTCTTGCTATGTCTTTATTCCCATCAGCAGTCTTGGTTCAGCTGTAGGAGGCTTTTTTTCAGAGTCTACTCTGACCTTTTCCAAAGCAGCATGTTAAAACGGTGGGCTGAATTGCAGGCATCTCATCATGTCTCAAAGGGGAAAATAACCTGGCATTCAGCAATGTGTACCCACACTATATTTTCCTTTACTTTTTTTCAAAACAAATGCTTCACTGCTTTTTTGGGAAGTGAAGATAATAAAGTTTTTGGTGTATAAATCTACATGAATCTGATAATAGAAATACTTGAGAATGTATGGGGAGAATCTCAACATGGATATGGGAAATAAGTGAAGTCAGAATATTATTGTATTATCATTACTATGATTTTAATCATCAAATTCTTATCATTTCCCTTCAGGGATTGATAAAATATTTTTTCATTTAAACAATTTATCAAGATTGTGACCCAAAACATACCAGCTTGAAATAGTTATTTTAGAAAGTCTAAAAGTGACCCAGAGGCCTGATCTAAAATGATTTTTTTATGTGCTCTGAGTTTCAGTTTTTTCATTCTCCAGCATGAACTGAGAGTTTAACTGGCTGTAACACAGTAGAAGCTTTAGTATCAACACTCAGAGAAACTGGAAACATAGCATGAATATCCAGATGCAGACATGAAGCTCTGTTAAATTAAATAGCGTATCCCTGTTTTTGAATTACTTCTTATTTTAGAATAAACCAGTTTTATATAATTTTACAGAATGTGAAAAACTAAATATGGTAAATATAAGAGTATCAAAAAGTAAAAAAGTCATGTCATTACAAAGAAAAGAAAAGAAAAGAGAGGAAAAAGAGTAGAAGGAGCCATTACGGCAGACTTCAAAAAAGAATACAGCTCGCACATCTAAAAGGCTCTATCAGTGCTGAACGACTTGAAAGTTTAGGAGCAACACATCTTTTTTTTCCAATTATGTTCTTTTGATAATGATCATGTATTACAGCAACATGTGCCTGCACTAAAAAGATTTCAGGTGCTAAATTGCCTTACATTCATTGTCTCTTATTGAAGACATTTGGCCTTTAACAGTTTAGCAATTGGATTGTTGTATGTATCAAGCAAGAGCTGAAAAACAATTCATTTCAAAACTGCATTAACCTGTCAAAGTCTTTACTCACAGTGTTGTGAGATGATGTAGCCCAATAATTAATATGGGGGATTAAATCAAAGTTAAGACTGAATTAATTCTATAGTTTTCTTGGATAGTCAACTTTTTATGAATTGGAATATTATCAATAAGATAATGAACTGGGCTTATCTGGATTATGATTAAATGTATTGGATTTGAATGATAATCGCTGGATTGCCACTAAAATGCAGTAAGTCTAATTGGAGTTGTGTTCAATTAGTTTACTCTCTCTTTAAAATGCCTTGAGATGACCTTTGTTGTGAAATAAGTAAACATTTTTGGAAGCAGTAATATAGGTGTGTAAACTCAAACATACTTATCTTATATATTATGGATGTGACTTAAACCCTTCATTATTTTCATCTATATTTTGCTTCACTGATCTGTTGGAGACTGAACACACAATTTCAAGGTTTAATTATGCAGTGTAATGTGCTTATTAGGAAATGCATACTTCCCGTCACTAAAATACTGGATTAGGGATGTAAATTACATCAGGTACAAGAACATGTTACATCATGTTCAATTTCCACGTTCAAATGCTGCTATATAATTACAGCAGGCAAGTAGTTTCAAACTACAGTGTCACTGTGATTATATGTCTGGCATGTAAGGTTTGACAATTTAAATGTTAATGCAATGTCTTTTATTCATCTGTCAGTGAGTCTTCTCACTATATAAACACCCTCCCTGAGGTATTATATAAAGCACATTCATATTTGATATATGTAATATAAATCGCTCTGGAATTAGGAGGGAGAAGCTGAAGTAGCTTCCGGTTCAGCTCCTGTGAGTGGGTGATAAAAAGTTGTTGATAACTGAAAGCACATAGCCCCATGGATGTAGCCAGTGTGTGTCCAAAAGAGCCTGAAAAGAGTGTTTATCTATTTGTTAATGTTGTGATGCTTGTCATTATTGTCAATAATGAATGCATCCTCTATGTTAAAATGCTCTCTGCACAGCTTTAACTTTGACGGCTGAGAGGCAATTAAAAGCAGACACCAGAGCATGCAGTGCATTGAAGACCACCAAGTAATCTTCCTCATGGTGCCAGTAAAATATTTGAATTTAGCTATTTGACATCCTTTATAGAGCATAAAGGAAGAGCATATGAACTTAACCTGATCCATTCTTTTGGGGGCTTTAGTGACACATGCAGTTTTCAAAGCAGTGTGGTGCTTTCATAACTGGTATTAAACCACAATGGGGGATTGTATCTGAGTGTTAGTGTTCAGATGTGGCACAGCCCAATTCCAACGGTACAGTACAAGGTTTAGGTTTTTACTGGTTACTGGTTCAGATCAGCAAAGCATATGGAACAGACAATACAGCTAGCCTCCACTTCTGGTTCATAAGTCGAACGGCGCCGTCATCCAATCAGAGGCGTCTCATGTTGCCCACTGCGGTACCTACCTCTTCCGGTTGGTTAATGTAGTTGTGTTTTTGATTTTGTTGTAGTGTTTAGTAATTTGTTGATGTGATTTGCACTTCAGGGCCACCGTAGCTCTTCAATAAACAACGTATCATTGATTATATTTTCCTGACTCTACCTCGACAGCAAATTGTTAGAGGCATTCAGCAGCAACATTTGCTATCTACTGTACTGTTTCTTCGAGTGACATGCAGCAAAAGAAAAACAAATCCCATAAAGCTGATGAAGCACAGTCAAATGTTAGCACAGCTATTTCAACAGAGAATGTATTGTTGTGCAGAGATTAAGACTAGGGATGTCCATTTCCCTGAGCTGGGTGTGTATATGCGTATTGAATTTCCATATAGATTGCCTGTCCATCATTTCCATTTTGATATAGAAAGACAGGCAGGAATGATAGGATGCACTGAGAAAAGTGCAGAGATTGGGGAGACTTAGGGAACAATATGTGTTAGTATGTGAATAAGGGAGAAATAGAAAGAAAGAAAGAAAGAAGAAGACGGGGAGCAAGCACGGGCTGTAATATCTCCTCAAAGTTGAAGCTGCAGTTGCATATTACATGCTGTACTTTAGATTTTCTGCCTGGCTCTACAAAGAGAGAGAACAGAGTACTTAGCGTGTTCAGCTTCCAAAACCTACTGTGACACATCACAAAGTGGAAAATCCTTAAAGAGCAGCATGATGGCTCCAAGGACGCTGGATTTGTAACTAGTGATTTTAATCTTCAAGTGAAGGAGAAAGTCTTTTCTTTATAGCCAAAGTGAAATTTGATCTCCCTTGACTTTTGTGACAAATGGCACTTTTACTGTTGTGTGTATTTGTTTCTGTTTTCAGCTGTGATGGATGTATTAAGGAAAGCTGGGTGCTGTGTTGGAAGTTGGAAGCCAAGTTAAAAAAAAATATTCACAGCATGTGTTTGTGTTTCATCTGGCTTCCTCATGAGTTTGTGTCTTGGGGCGCACAGAGCATGCACACCGGCAGTCCAGCCTAGCTAAACTGAAACTGAGCACACAATCAAGACATCCTCCAGCCAAAGTTGTTCAGTCTCCAGATGGCTTGGAAACAACTATTTAATTTTTGCATATCGTTCTTTCCAAATATTCTTAGACAGACTACTTTTTACAGCTTCTGACTGAAAGCAGCCACTAAAGTGTGATGCATTCCTACATTTTTGCTGCTCTCTTAAAGTCTGTTTACAAGACTTGCTGATAAAAATGGGGTTTTTGTACTGGCTCTTCAATTGTCTGTGATCTAAAAATGCTCAGAAAGCATAATAGAGACACAGCCAGAATACATGGACCATTTATGTGGCTTGCTTTTGAATGTGAGAAAACATTTTAAGTGGCTGCATCTGTAGCTATGTGTTGTGTTAACTAACTCTCATGCAAAGTGTGTTAAAGTAAATTAATGACAGAATCTGTCCCGAGAGATGGAGATACTGAAGCTTTCTAACCCACTGAATCAATATGAAGCAATTGTCTTGAAACGGTTCAGTGTTATGAAGCATTTAACACAATAGAATCTGCTGGCCAACATGGCATCTGCATGGAAAATAAAGAGCAATGTGTCAAGAAACAGTAAGGCCCAGTTAGGTATAACATTAAAGGTTATATGTGCATCTTGAAATCTGAGTGGTTTTCCTTTAAAACAGTTAATAATATAATTGTGTTATAGTGTTTGTGTCAGCATCACATGCTGAAACTATATAATAGATTGTGTTTGCTTTTACAAGACTGATACCAAAAAAAAAGTAATTATGGAAAAAACAAACAAACAATAAAAGAAAGAAAAAACTGGGAAATGCTTTTAGTACCAGGAACTTGAGACAATAGATGTCCAAAATGTTGAAGCTGAAAAGACATTTTGGGTGTTCATACATTTTTATTTAAGAACCTTTATATGTGTGTGTGTTTGTGTATGTCAGATGTATGTTAATATGCTTGAATGCCTATGCGCCAATGTAAGGGCATGAATGTATGTCAGTAGATGTAATGATGCAGCAGTGTGAAGGAGCGGCCCGGGCGGGGACTTGCACCAACAACCTCCCAGATGAAAGCCATGCACGCAGACCAATCAGCCAAAGTCATATCCCCTTGGCCAAGTAGCCAGGGCACATGATCAGTCGGAGCAGTGAATTCAGTCAGTGACAGGTTCCCCCTGTCACACCGAAACACTATTTTTACCTACACTCACTTTCCCTGTTTGTTAATCAATGAATCACTAATAATATGTACGCAGAAACTCCTCTCATAAACCCAAAAAGTTTGAATGGATTGCTCCTGTCTATCAGCACTGAGTTATTGATAATCCCGCCCCGATTTCAACAAGCATGGTTGGCGATAGGCAATACGCGGGTGTGATGTCATGAAGCTTCATTTGGAAAGTCACATGACTTGCGGCCGCATGTCGTGCGGAAGATTGAAAGATCGATGCAAAGTCGAAACGTCTGCTCGAGCGTAACATCCCCACCTGTCCCTTTCCTAAAACTGTTTCACTGAAATCTCTGACCGCGCTGCCGCTCTTCTCCTTTTTCAAAAGACAGTTTTAAGATGATGAGATCAGTGTTGGAAACAAGACACAGAAGGAGGAGCGATCAAAATTGTACCAAAGAAGAAAGAAACCACATCACCATCAGCAAAGAAGCAGCTTATGTGTTTGATGGCTTCAAATACTTCAGACTTCACACTGCACATCAAAATGAGTTCAGAAAGGCATTCAAAAGACATTTGTGAGTTTTGTGGCCTGAGACAATTAAGATTGATTTATAGCTTATCTAGCTATACAAGACTACTCCACATCCAACCTCTGACAGCTTTACATTAGAGCAAAGCCATCACAGCACTGGACAATATTCAACCATTCAAGGCAACCTCATTAAGGTGTCCTTCGAGCTCAGGTAAAGGTCCCTGAGGAGCAGAAGCCTACAGCCAGCAGTCCTGACCCCATGAAGGGAATATACTCTATATCTTGCTTTCAGCTTGCTTTAAGAGCAGCTTGCTGCGCGAGTCATATATTTGTGGTTTTTGTTGATGACAGCTGCACACTTCAGAGTCCAGACTCCTGGAATAGTGATTCAAAACCCCAATCAGTACACAGTCCTGCAATCCCCTCTTTCTAGTACAGCAGTTATTTAGAAATGTATATATTTGTGTGTGACAATGATTTGAGAGCACTTGAAACAAATATGGTCGCCACTCAGCCTTAAAGATCTTTAACAAGCACAGCTGTTGTGCATCTGAACAACTGAGTTAGATGTCTGCATTACAGATGATCTGAGCGTGAGGAGGAGTTAGGTAACACTCGCTGCCAGTAAAATAGATTCTCTCGTGCATGATGTTCACAGCAGCTCACACTCACTTTGCCAGAGTAAATATCCTGAGATGAGCTAAAAGAATCACCTGATCAGTTGGATCAGGAAGTTAAAACCATCCCTATCTCTCGATGAAGGCTGATGCTGTTTCTGGTACTGGTTTACTGAATAAGAAAGACATGCTTTGTTTTGTTGTGTTTTACCTTCATGAAAGAACAAACTGAGTCATAGTTACTGTGAAGATTCAGATGCCAAAAATAGGTTAAAGGCAAGGATCATACATGTAGGTAGTTGGGATCATGGACAAGTATGGAGGAAAATTGCTGAACTCACTGAGATGCAAATAATATAATATTTAATATAAAACTGGAAATGACAGAAATCTCACACCATGAGTTAGCTTACCAGTTCTAATCATAAACCACAAGACATTTATTCTAAGAGATGAAAAGAATCTTTCATGATAGTGCTTCTCTGCATTTTCAGTTACACAGTTACAGTCCATCAAAGGCTTAACACATTTCTCAGTTTATATGTTAAAAAAAGAGAAAATTATCAAAATAGAACTTCACTGTCCAAGGATACCAGTGGAAAGGAGAAAATAATTTACTTTCACATTAAATCTCATAAAAACTAAGATTTTGTGTATTAATTCCAGTTAAGAAAAAAGCATTTTGTTCCAGGTTCACTGCTTCATCCTTTCTCTTCCTGCTTTCTATATTTTCTTAATCACAACTCACACTGCTTTCTGTTTCCCACCTGATGAATTAAGCAAGCATAATTCTAAAACCTTAAATTTGAATTAATCTCTGCTATACAAGCAGTAAAACACCTAAAAATAGATGGATTTATCAACGTGTGAGAGCGTTTTTTGAGAGTATTTTCCATCAAAGGTTTTACTTTCTGACACGGATCAAAAGAAATTGTTGTTTTTAGTTTGTTGTATCCCCCTAGGGGGATTAGAGACTCCGACTTTCCAAATGTCCCTCAAATACAGCTAAAGTGTCCTTATTTGCTTTAGGGCAACTTTGATGTTTTTGACAGATTTTCTGAACCAGATGAATTTTTTTTTCCTTTTATTGCATTATAAAAATGAAAAACAGTCCAAGTAGGAAAGAGGCTTATCAATAGGTTATACAATTAATTGCTTGAATGATTGATTTATCCATCATGTATTTCTTTTACATTTTTAAATGGGAAGCAAATTAGATAAATTCCCATTTAGACAGAAGCCTCTAATGATGCTCTTCAATACTTTGCAAAACAGATACTCCTGAACCACTTTTCACTTTGATACTGAAAAGATGTGTGTTGTATATATGTCTTTCACGAGAGGACACTTTATCTCCAGAACTAAGAGCCAAATTAATAATGCAGTGTTGATCCTGCATCACACCAATTATTTCCCACATTGATCCCATTGCTGCTCTTGCTGAAAATCTTTGTTCATGTGTACTTGCACACAAAAAATATGCCAAAGCCTCACTGCAGTGATGGCCTTCTAGTTGTTTCTCTTATGCTAAAATAAAATTAGCCAGGAGGACACAAGGCTGTGACGTTTCCAGTAAATATAGGCCCGGATAATTAAAGTGGATTTTTCTTATGGATGCTTATCTGATAAACATGACTCTCAATGCAGACAGCATGTCTTTTCTGTGCTATTGTCACACTTGGATAGAAAAAATAAGAAGAGCTCTGGAAAAAACATGAAGTAAAAAAAGAGTACCTGTCCTTGGTTCATAATTTGTGCCGAGTATCTCCTCCAGCCTAAATCTCTATGTGATGCTACTCAAACTCCCGTTGATAGGACAGTTGCTGCTTCACATCCACTAGAGCAAAGACAAGTGAGTGAACATGATGTGTCCAAGGTTAAAAAAAAAAAGTCATCCAAGAATGTTTCCCCCTCACATGCTTAACTCTTAAAAGCCCATCTATTCCACAGAAAGATTCCAATGAGAAGGAGTGTTTCAGAGTACACAGTGGATGTCTCCCAAATCACAGATAGATCAAAAATCTTAACTTGGAGGTTGGATAATTGTTAACTTTAAAGGTTTCTTGATTAGATTGTAAGTTTGAGTTGGACAAATATAAGTGGTACAAACAGTACAAGACACTGTGTTCCTTTCTTTGCAATCTCTCAGCCACATGCATCATGTGAATCATTCAGAATCATTCCTGTCAGTCTGTTGTGGAAAATAAAAGTTGATTTATAAGTTGCTCTTATCACGAATGTTGCGTAATATGAATGGTGGTGATGTTGTTGATCTTTTCTTTATTAAAATTCCCTCCTGTTTTCACATTTGCAATAGGTAGGTGCTTTAAAAACTCTAGCTTCTGACTACATCCTTTCAGTTTTCCACTTTTTTCCCCTGTATTTCTTTTATGTTTCGTTATGTTTTTGCCGGCGTCCATCTGTCTGTCTGCAACAAACTCAGAAGGGCAGGAACAACTAATTAGGTTTTGGGGATTATCTGGATCCCCATCTGGATCCAGGAACTTTTTTAACACTAGAACACTTGCCAACACCAACCAGGAACCACCAGAGGGGGTCATGTTGACACCCTGCCGATACAGCTTAAAAAAAAAAAAAAAGGTGACGTTTACAGAGGCCAAATCTTTCCACTCTGAATCGTTTTTATTATATCCAAAACGTTATAAAACACCACAACAGTCAATCTCCTAGTTAAAGGTAGATGTAACACCACATTGTTTGACCCAGATCATGTTGATATTCTGGACCTGGTGATCCAGAAGGTTCAAAATATAGGGGGTACTGGGTGGGCTGTTTGGGCCTTTTTCTCAGGTGAGTGACCCTATGGCTTGGCAGAGGTCTGTGTTCTGAGTGCTTTTGGTTCATTTTTACTATACTGAATAAAGAAAAAAAATTAATTTGTTGCACCCTCTCAAAAATTATGACTAATCAGTTGTAGTCTGGAGTTCTGCCTTTGCAGGTACCTCCCTCTTTGTAGTGCTTCACCACTGGAGACTGTCATGCATTTACAGGATGATAAGACTCCTCACTGCTCTTGCTGCTTGTTTTTATCGAGGGACATTGGATCCTTGCAAACTTTTCTGTTTCACATATTACTGTTAGCTCCTATAGTGACAGTTTCAGCAAATATGACAAAGTAACTTCACATTTCCTTCTACTTCTTCTGCAATATGATGACAAAGTACCAACCATTCCTTCTGTGTTTGAGGACAGAGATGAAACACAAACACAGCCTGGTTATGCTGAGAAGGAGAACACTTCCACTGTGCCCATGGGGACAGACAAGATGGTGTGTTGGTTTGCAAATAGAAAAAGTCACAAAAAGGTCAGTGCCAGACTGCACCTTCTAGAGTCAACATCAAGGATGTGTTGCTGACAAACTGAAGTGAGATATTAGTTTGGATGAACTGTGTAAACTTTTCTTCTTCCTTTGCATGTTGCTGTATTGAACTTGTTTTTGGAAACTATATTATGAGGGACAGAATTGACATTAATCTCATTTGTCAGATTTCTTGTTGGGAACTGAGTAGCTGAAAAAGTCAGGGTGCCAAAAAAAAATATAGAAAAGATTTTGCAGAGCTAATGCTGCTGAGTGTTCTTGAGTAGAAGTTTCTAACAAGGCATCATTTAAAGGCGGCGGGGGGGGGGTTAAATAGGAAATCACTTTATAATTAATTGTGGAAAACAATGAATGTTTTAAATGCCAGATAAAAGATCAGGTCAGTTATAAAAACAATTTTCCATCTCGTGAAAAATCTAAATGCTCAAGAATATTTCGATAAATTAGAAAGAGCATCAGACTTCAGTTATGAATACTGGAGTTATTTAGTTTGTGGTAAACTATCAGCACATTTGTAGGTCATAGCTGTTAAGAATGGTTAATAAATCATAAGGAAATTACTAAAAAGAAAAGAAAAGATCAATCAAGATGTTGTTAATTTCATCCATTTTTCACAGTTGTTAACACCGAGATTCTACAATATGTTTCCTTCTCAAGAACTGACTGTTATCCAGACACCAACGCTGCTTCTCAGCTGGATAAATGCCATTCTTTCTTGCCTCGTCATGTTCATACCTGAGAGCAGAAGATAGCTCTGTGCTCTTCCAATATGATGCAGAAGTTGTTATACAAGTCCTGTAAGACCTAAAACTTCCTCCAAACAAATCTTTGTTTTCAGGAGGCTTCTGACCTGTGAGATATCACACATGCTGAGTGGGTTGTTTCTCATTATACCATAATGTGTAGGTTTAAAAAAATGGTAATTTATGCTCATTTACAACCCAAACGCAACAGGATTTTGTTTTCCCCATGCCTACAATCACCTGCTTGCAGTGTCATTCCCTACCTTCTATGTGAAACCTTTTACAAAAAGGCTAGGATGCAAGATGTGCAAAATGTAATTAAAAAGAAAGCAATGATTTATAAATCTTCAAACTCCATCTTTAATTAATAGTTTAAACAAAAAAAGCAAAAATGTAGAAATAAATTGTAATTTTGCAGGGGTTTTCATTCAAAGCAACTTAAATGTGTAAAGTACAAAATGGGGCTCATTATTCTGCCAAAATAAGACTGAAATGTAATCCAAAATTAAGGTTTAAACCAAGAAACTCTAACACCATGAGCATCATCCAATCCAGTGCTACCAAGTTTCGACCATTTTAGGTTTTATTAGCTTAAATGACAACAGGTCACTAACAAGAGTGGGATTAAGAAAAACTTTACACAGAGCCTTTTGGTAAAGATGAAGAGGGATTCACCATTCAATGGAAGGCTTAAGATGTTAAGTTTGCCAATATAAACTTATGGGAGTTTGGGGAATTAGTTGTCTGCTGTGCAAACACGTCTTTATATGAAAAAGACTAGGCTGATAACTTATATTGATGGTCCTGATCTTCCTGTCAGAGCCTTTATGGGGCCCCAGGCAGAATTTGATTTGCTGTGGCTGTGGTTTTAAACCTTAATGGGGTAAGCAAATTTGGAAAAATGGTCTTGTATTAATTTGCACTTTCTAATATGCAGTGTGGCAAACTTAATTTATATTTGGAAGTAAAGAAAACATCAGCAGACAAATCAAGACATTTAGAACAGTGGTACAAAAGTGTGCGAAAATGCAATCTTCCGCAACAACATAGCTTAGAACTGAAGCCAACAGACCTCTTAAGCTAGTGAACTTCAAAGAATCTACAGTGTTCGCACAGGAAACAACCTGGCTCTGTTAGCAAAAAAGTTTGCTGAATTCATCTAGTTGGCTGTCCAGACTGTCATTCAGTTGGAAGAAATTAGTGCTTTCAGAAAACAATCAATGTTATTTTTACATTGATGGGCCTTAGTCTTTACAGTCATATATTTACATTATTATTGGAGGATCATCTATTGAAGAATTTTCCCAAGTTTACAATGCACATTCTGGTACTGTCAGCACACAGTTTACTAGTAGTTATATTGCATAGTATTCTACAGTGCATTAGATTCCAGTGAGGATGGAGCGTTTAAACATTCAGTCTTTCCGGCACTGCAGGTCTTGCCATGGTTCCCTGCTGTACGCATTCATTTTGTCTGATCTGATTTTTACTCATGGATGGAGCATAGCAACATAAACAGACTTCCACAAGTAAACAAGGATTCAAGATACCATTTCTTCTACTTATTCATTATAAGAGGCAATGAAATGTGAAAATGTATTCTGTCCTGTACTCTTACCCATTTTCCTTTTCTGTGCAGTTTTCCACAAGACTTTTTCAGGGTGTGTTTTGGAGTGATACGAAGAAAGTACTCCTGAAACATGTTCGGAGGGGATTAGAAACAGTGAAAAACAAAGCATTATACGAAATGAAAATGAAATGAAAAATACTTTATTTATCCCTTTTGAGGGAAATTATTGTTGTAGCAGAGGTTTTTTTTTT
>JAOXYM010000024.1:9177148-9189065 GCA_028567055.1 Leptatherina wallacei | reverse complement strand
TTTTTTTTTTTTTTTTTTTAGAGAATTCCAGTCCTCTGATTTGATCATTTGCTGACTGACTGTGCACAGACTGTAGATGTATGTTTATAGACAGGAAAATGTTCTAATCTCATGTAACTGGTCAAACAGACTGGGAAAAAAAATCCCCAGTGAGCAAGACAATGTATCTTTCACATATTGTTTTTTTCCGTTTCCCTCCCACACACTTGTTGCCTCTTCAGGTGTGGAGAGCAATTTTCTCACAGTCTGCAAATATAAATGAAAACATTATCAAAGCTAGTGGAAAATAACCAGACATGTCAGCTGGTTTGTTTTACAGTCACGTATGTGAAACAAATCAGAAAGTCGTCACTGTTCACTGACAAAATAATAAACTGAAATGATTAATTACTTGGTATCCTCAATATCAGAACATCTATTAAGGGTTGTGAGAAATAATGACGATGTTGTAGTGGATGGAACATAATCTGTTGGGTTGTTGCTGTCTCATTGCTTATCACAGGTTGGCTTCAACGACAAAAATAAAAAAAATAGAAAGTTTCCCTCATCAGAGAAGGGAAAACATTTTGTCTCACATCTTCAGTGAAAATCATTGTTATGAGCTGAAATACATTCTTTTTACAACATGGCTGTCGCCTTTACGGAAACCATTTCTCCACTTCACATGCAGTTGCTCACACAAACACTAGAGGTAGTATTTCTTCAAACTTCTAAGTCATTTTGGTTTGCATGAGCAAATGCCCCAAGGAGGACAAAAAAAAATAATATATTCTGGACTATTTTCAGCTGTGTCCATCCGATTTTAATACAGTATGTACTCTGAACAATTGGCTCAAAATATCTGTGAGACAGCCTTTTTGCACTTTGCACAGTGAGACACCAGAGGCTAGCTTTACTTTATTTGGATTGTGCATCAGTGCCTGTAAGACAGCAAGTGCAGCCACTGAGTTTGGGTAATTGACTTAATCCTGCTCTGCCATGCTGCAGAACTGTGTGTGATGGCTTTGAGTGAGTGAAACGGTGTGAAGTTATTGCTTTAAGGCAGGAGACTGAGTGCACCTGACTGTTCTCTGTTGCTTTATCGCCTGAAAAAACAAGACACATATCTATTTCATTTCTCTCCAACAGGGAAAAGATATATGTGAAGGACAGGTTCTACTGGCCCAGATGTCCACCAAGGAATGTAAATTCATTATCCTATTGTATGTTCATAGTAGCCAGACAACCAAGGTGAAGGTTGGGATCTTTTGGCAACTATTAACCATTCCCACATTGATTTGGCAGATTTGAATCTATCATTCTCTCAGATGTCAGTATTTGAGCTTATACTTACACACAACGCATAAATTACGACAAACAGAGGAATTATTCAAAATACTTTTAATATTGTCATCTATAGTTTCACCAAACACAGGAAAATGATTCAGCTTAATCTCTGTAGTTAGATGGAAGCTGCAGTCAGGATCAGTTCCTGGAGTACCTGGTGCATGACTGTGGCTCTGCCAAATTACAACCTGTTCGCATGAAGACAAAACATGAAACAGAACTGCTTGATTTGTGTGGTGTCTCATGCTGAATGCATAATGCATCAGGACCATGAATAATTTACATAAACAAGTGGAGAGAATCTGTTTGGTGCTCTGCCAACCTTTTCCTATCTGTATTTCTACCTCAAAGACTGTTTTTTGTTAAGAAGAAGAAGAAGAAAAGAGAAACAAACCTCAATACTGGAGAGACAGATGGCATACAGGATGAGTGTTGTGTCCAAAATTACATTGATTTGATGGTTGCCATGGTAATCAGGAAGAGAAACAGTAACTTGGATTTCCCTGGAAGGACATGATGGTCCAGCAGACTCACACAATGTCATTCACATCTGCAAATATGTCATAGTTGTTTGAAGTTTTTGTAAAAAGAAAAATGAAAATAAAAAGATTGAAAAATTTGGTTATTATATTTTCTACAGTAATCAAAATTACACACCAATCAGTACTAGAAAAGCATTAGTATGATAGAATCATAATGCAAAGCCAGGGAATTATTAACCTCAGATGTTCAGTGGTGACTGTGTTAATGGTTCTCTTGTACATATTTAGCTGGAGGTTGCAGCTAGGTGGTTTATATTAACCCAAATGTTCACTCTTTTTTTTCTTTTTGAAAGCAGGTGTCTTTTCCTTCATTTGATTCCGACAAGGAGATATATCACATACAGCCAGATGTCAGCTAGAGAAAAGGTGTTGCAACCACCTAACAGAAAAATACAGCTCATATCAGCATGTCCATGTCAAAGCAAATATTATTTTCAAGTGTTTCATATAATAATCAAGAAAGTCCCGTGAAAAAGGATGTGTGGGTAGCATCATTACTCACCTTCAACCAACTACAAATTTTCACTTCTAGATTATGATGAGTCAATAACACAACAAATATGTTTGTCACTTCCTGCTTAGACTCAAGCAATGGCATCGCATGGTAAAGGGTTAAAAATCTAAACTTGTTTTTCTGGGTAGAAAAAGACCATGTTTAGGGCTATAATACATTCTTTCTACTACAGCACCATTAACTTAAAGGGATACTGTGCAACTAATTTGGCTTTTAATTTGAAAACTGCCCCGGAGGTTGCAGCTTTCTGCTGGACAGGTAAGTTTGTTCAGTCTAACAGTGAAGTTTATTTTGACGTTATGTTAGAAACAGGGTAGGATAGTCCAGCAGCTACTTTATCCTCCCATTTGGTCGGATCATTTACTGTGCACAGGATGCTTTCACTGCCTCTACCTCTCCCTCCTCGTCTTCGTCGTCCTCTCCCTCTCACCTCATCCGATCATCTCTGAGTCTACAGGTCACAAAAAATGATTTCACACGATGACATTAGCTATTAGCAGTAGCTTGGTACCATATACATGGAGGACATGTTTGTAACTTATCGGCATCAATAAGGAAACAGAATTATATCGTTCTGTGCCTCATCACCTGACGGGACACTCCAACTTGTGCAAGATGTTAACATTTTCACATTTATGAGTCTCCACGACTTCGGTCATGGTAGTAACGCCCATAAACGGTGAGGCGCCAGAGAGCACCGCTCAGTTGTTTGGATTCAATTAGCGCGCCACTAGATGGGAGTAATTATTACACACTGGGGATTTAATGAACCCCATTTTTACAATCCAAGTGCAGTTGCTCTCATGTCCTCTATGGGGTGCATATTCTTTTAACCTTTGTTGTGTGGATTTTTCAAATCACCTCTAAATCCAAACGTTTTTACTTCTAAAAAAGATGTCTGTGTTTTCACAGTCACTGTTTTTACATGTGCTACCTGCTGACAGTATTACTCAGCCATTCTGTACAGCAGATTTTAATCATAAGACCTCACTGATAAAAACACTGAGGGTGTAAACCTGACAGAGCCTGTTCAGGTATGTAGGCCATGTGGAAAGTGAGTATTTTTTATGTTTGTACTTTGTGACAGTTTCAAACTTCTGAAAAATAAGCAAGACTTTAAAAAGATTGTTTTAAAATCAGAAGTCTTATTAATATTGCATCAAGGAATTGTAAAACAAAATGCAAATCAACAATTTTCCTTTGCTTTTTTTCTCAGTGTGAAAATCAACAATTCAACATTCTCCAGCTCAGTGTTAAGCTCATCCTTTCCAAACTTAAAAAGATTATTCCATCTGCACATTTAATCATCAGATATGATGACATTCTGTCAGGGGAGTGACAGTGAAGAAAAATTTCACAACAGGTACGTTTTAGAGCTGAAGTGTCCTACAGGTCCTGCAGTCATCATCAGCCCCTGTTACGGCAAAAAAAAAAAAAAAAAAAAAAAAAGTACAAACACAGAAGAAGTGCATGTTCTGTTGCTAGGAAACTGACATTTTATAATGCCATCAGTGGCTCAACGCTTTGTATACAGTTTATATAAAATGATGATATATGTTCACACCACACCTGTTTCATTTACACTGAACTAATTAAAAATGGATTATGTAATGTCCGAGATTGGATATGTTTTCATTTTGATTGTATGGTGATTAAATTAATTGCAGGAGCAATTTGCTCTTAATTGCAAAA
This sequence comes from Leptatherina wallacei, assembly GCA_028567055.1. Lineage (NCBI taxonomy): Eukaryota > Metazoa > Chordata > Actinopteri > Atheriniformes > Atherinidae > Leptatherina > Leptatherina wallacei. The sequence goes on along the minus strand of JAOXYM010000024.1, from coordinate 9,184,991 downwards.
GGAATAAACCAAGCAAATTGAAAACTATGAAAGTAATTTACCTTACAAATATCATTATTATCAAATCACTGTTAATCACAACAAATATTAATGTTGTAGCTCCGGTGTGAGTTGTTTGCAGAGTTTAGGATTTGAATGTTCCAGTCAGCATCAATTTAACTCACCTTGTTCAGTGCTTTATGTTTGTTGTCTGTACACTCTTGGTATTTACTGTATCTTTACTAAGTAAGCGGGAACTTCAGTTTGTACCACACACACAGACACAGATTAAACATGTTTAATGGAAACAGGCTCAGGATCATAGGTTTTCACCCACAAACTTACTGGCTCCCGTACAGCCCTTTAGACATGTGCATATTTGTGTGAATAGATGTGTCCAAACATTTTGAATGACACTTTATCAAATATATTGCGATTTTGAATGTGTTTACTTCTTTTGGTTCACTTATCATTTGCAAAAATATCCTTTGGGAGAACTATCCTTCTTTTAAATGCCAGTAATATAACATGCTTGTGGTTTAGCAGTCACATTTACAGGTAATTATATTTCAACATTAAGCAGTTTGCAAACTTATTGTGAGGAAATAAAAAGCAAGATTTACTGCGTCCTGCAGAGGAGGATATTGTACGTTTTTCCTTACTCAAAGTCACAGAAATCTATGTGCATTCTGAAAGCCTAGCAAATGTAGTATTTTATCCTCAGATGCTTTGTTGACTTTAAGTGTAAGGTCTATCAACCTGTAAGAAAGTAGGACGGCTGCCTGCCTGTCTCAGTCATTTTCCTCTAATGATTCAATTTGCTCATGATGGGCAGTACCCAGACAAAACTAGAGAGATGAATGGCTGGCTGTGCCTCCAGTTTACTACTTTGTAGATTACTTTCTTATTTATGTGCAGAAACAGTCATTTGTGGTTCTCTTCACCAGGTTGTAGTGAAGCTCATGGCATAGGCATGAAATCTGGCATGATGGGTCATGTATTTCCTGGACAATCAGCTACATAAGCGTTGCCTGGAGCTGAGAGCTTCAGTATCTCTGCTGGGAATGTAATAAAGCATCTCTGCAGCTTGAGGATAATATCCTGGTGGTATACGTTTATCTGATTAGATATGCAAAGCTTGTGATCAGACTGCACATTTGGCTCTAGCCAGTGGGTTTCATGGGGCTGTGCTCTGCTGTCAGGCTAGTTAAAGAAACCCTCTCCAGCGATGGTTGGAGCTCAGGATCATACTTTCTCCCTATCTGTAGTGTCCATCTGGTATCCACTGATGTGAAAACTGTGGGTGTGGAGGAACTCTGCAGGTGTATAGCTGAACGCCAGCTTAGACAAATCACAACAGGCAGCCATTACAGCCACTTGCTTGTTAAATGGTGACATGATGGTACAACACACATATCCAGTTCACTGTTGCTTCCAAATATCTCTTGTTCCAGGCTGCTACATCAGGGGAGATAAAGTAGGCTCAAATGAACAGCTGACAGAATACTGACACATGGCTTCATGTTGGATTTTATTTAAGGACACTCACAGATATGTGCCTCAGACACTCACAGGAGGCATTCACACATATCATTCAACACAAATAGATGTTTCATGGTATTATCAATCTTTCACAGTCGACAGTCTAACATTTAACCGGGCAGTGTATGTCCATAATGGAAGATACTGTGTGTCCAAGGCCGAGGCTCAACGCTATGTATTGCAGGAGGAGGAGGAGTAATAGGCAGAGTTCTGTGTAAAAGTCTTGATAACCTCTCATTTCTCATACATTACTCAGATATAGTTACAGTAATTTCTTGAAATACTTAAATATAAATGGAAAAACAGACAAAAGCAAAGTTTAATCTCTGAGACAAGCTGTTTTTGTAATCTTCAGGAATAGTTCTCCAGGCTTCTTAAAGGGCATTTAAAGCTTTACGTTGGATGTTTTTGGCTATTTGTTCTGTTCTCTATCAAGATTATCCAGCTGTCACTAGCTGCGTTTCCATTGCCCCTAGAATCTAAATATTGCAATAACACACTGTCGAAACACATACATTAAAAAAAAAAAAAACCTCAAATATCGCTAAAGGTTTTTATGCTCTCATGAGGTGGTTTTTCAGACGTGTCAATATAGAAGTATATCGCAAAAGTGTAACCCTTGTAACAATTGGAACATTTTACACATCACCGGATGCATATTCAGAGCAAGTTGCTAGTTTGCAAAGGGCAATAGCAACTCGCTTCCAGGTAGGAACTATCTCCAGAGGGCATGAAATGTCTGGTGCCACAAGAGGTTCAATGCAATCAGACAACGCATTAGACGTTTCCGGGGTAATTCTGAAATTCTGAATCCATAATTTGTCTGTGAATTCCTAGGTGATGATCTTCTCCCAGAAATCCCTTATTCATTTCTGCGACTTTGCCTCTGAACTATCACCCGCTTTCATGTTTTGATAAGGACAGCGGTGATAGCAGTAGCGGCAACCAACATAGCTGCTCCAAAACACAAAGGCCCTGATTTACGAAAGGTTTGCGTGTACTAAAACAAGTGCTAACTTGATTGCACACGCAAAAATTGACCGCAGCTGATTTATTAAAAGGGCGCAATGAGGATTGCGCCTGTTATACTGACAAAATAGTACATGCAATCCATTTTGCGTGTTTGCCGCTGATGAATATGCAATATGGGCGTTTCTGCCAGAACGTGCAAAATGTTGGGAGGAGACTATGCAAAATAATCAGCTTTGCACACTTAATCTGATTTATGAAACGTGTAACTTGTTTGCGGTGACTATCTTTGCGCCTATAAATATCACGTCTGAAAAGCAGGTATTAACTGGCACAACCGTAGCACAATAGCTGCAGTAATAATTGCAAGGAGGAGGCATAGACACCACGAAAGGCGCCAGGGAGAACGCATCTTTTTTATTTGTATAATATATTTGGAATGCCAGAGGAGAGGATTGTTGAGACCTGTCGCCTATCCAGCGTTGCAATATTAGAATTGCTGGATGAGTTGAGGGCTGATTTAGAATCTGTCTCAAGGAGAAGTCACGCCATCCCTTGTATGACAAAACTCATGTAGTATTGCACTATTTATCATCTGGATCATTTCAACGCACAGTTGCAGTTAGTGCTGGTCTGGTTTGGCCTGGTCCTGATGTGAGGAATGGGGGTGGCGATGACTGAACCCCAGGAAAAAAATCTACAAACGGATGTTTGAATGTTAAAAATCCCAACTTGAGTTTAAAAGATGTGCCGAAAGGTGACACGTTCATTTTTATTTTTTCAATAAAAACTCTTGTTGACATTATGAAAACTTGTTTTATTTTGTGCCCATACCTTGATCTACAACCTGCTCCAGCGTGTCATACATCGTTACACCAGTTATTTGCTCCTCGCAGAAAGTGAGCTGCACCTGTTCCTCAATATTGGTCAGAGGAATCTCTTCTGATGCACCCCACCTGTCTTATTTGTCGATGTTTTATTATGAGCAATTTTTTCTTTGGTTTTGCGTCATATATCTTGTCACCTCCTCTTAACTTAACCCGCTGTTCTTCTGGTTTTTCCAACTGCATTTACTTTTTCGTAGATATTTTCCCATATTGCAGTCCTGGTGACATTTAGATTTTTTTTACTCGAGCTCAGCAATATTTTTATTTACCTCATCTACTTATATTTCAACCTCAATTGGATCAAATTTTTATTTTGTGTTTGTGGCTTTCTTGCTCTCCAGATCCTTCCATGACAAAGCTATAGCGCACGCTAAATCCTCTGTTTGCACCTGTTATTAATTGCGTGAGCAATGTTAGTAGATCACCCGCAAATCATGGAAACACAACAGACGCTAAATAATTGCGGGGCAATTTATTAATCGGTTGCTATTTGGAATCTTCGTAAATCAGGGCCAAAATGTTTTGTATCTCCATCCTCCTCAAGGTGGAGTCTCAAGGGGCGAGAATTTACGAGAATTACGGCTTGTGCGCTAAACACCATTCAATGGAAACACCTGCAAATTGCAATTGTACTTTGTTAAGATTTTAGAAATATTGCTTTTATTTCAGGAAAAACTGTAATGTAAACACAGCTAGTATTATTTAAATCCAGGCTCTAGGGAGGATTCATCACTCCATAACCCTTTGACCTGCAAAATAAAATTTGCAGATGATATAATACTCATTGGGCAAATCACTGACAATGATGAAACAGTCTACAGGATTGAGGTGGCACTTCTGGTAGCATCAGAACAGAACAAATTGTTCTAAATTAAAAAAAAGACCAAGGAGATGACGACTGATTTCATGAAAACGAGAATGGTCTGAGTCTCCTTCATATACATTGAGTGTGGAAAGATTCAAATTCATGGAGTCACTTTGTACAGCCAACAAAGAGTATTTTTCTCAAGGAAGCTACATCTCTCCCAGAAACTGCTGCTGAATTTCTATAGAACCGCCACAGAGCATTCTCACAAACAGCATCATGGTGTGATTCAGAAGCTGCACAGCAGCTCAGCGGAAGGTCCTACATGTGAAGACGGCACAGCTTGAGGTAGGGTCAGAGCTCCCACACCTAGAGGATGCGTACCCCAACTGTCTGAGAAACAAAGACAGCCGCGTTATATCAGACACTTCACAGCCTGATCACACACTGTTTGAACCTCTTGACAGCCAACTGTCCATAGACCACTTTTTGATAAGATTTCGGTGAACAGTAGATGGCTCAACTGAAAATCCAGATGTATGACTCTGGTTCTGTGCAGCATTTATTCCTGGAGACAAAAGACTCTGACTCCTAAGCAAGAAACTGAGGAAATATAGACTTTTTAGGGTAATTTGTAGTTCTTAAAGACACACTACTCAATTTTTGCCATTTTCTCAGTGATGTGCCCCCTATTGAGCTAATTCTGCATCCATCTTGCATCCTACGTGTACTGTGAGCTCTCTTTAGACAGTAAAAAACAGTCTTATCTTGACTCTTGACTTATCTCTTGCTCTGTGTCTGGCTCTCTTTTGTTTCCTGCCTTCCTCTGATAATGTCTTCTAACGCATAGGAAAAGCCAAACTCAGCATGCATGCATCCCGGATGACAAAGTTGTATAGTCCGGTTTCTCAGCCGCGGGACGCTGCTGAGCCGCGACGGCTCCATAAATGGACATAAAAGATGTCACTGTACCATCAAACGATTCCGGAAAGCGGGATTTTAAGGTCGAAAAGTTAAGGAATGGGCCTTTAATATTATGACAAACAAAGGCAGGCAAGAGAAGATTATGAAACAAAGAACTAAAACAACAAAAACAGTTCCTCTAACATTATTTTGCAGAATCAAACTAATTCTCCATTTCTTTGTTTGAGTTTTTTTTTTTTCGAATTATCACTATTTCATCAAGATTTAAGTATGCAAATATAATTTAACCATCAATGTTGCCACGCTTGCATACATGATATCAAGTAAATTAATTCAAACTTTTTGCAGCAGGAAAAATAGAATTTTTTGCAGTGGTAAGTGAATACTGTGCATACACAGTGAAATGATTCAGGAGCAGGAGGAACAGCTCATCTGCCAGGTCCACCTGTTCCTACCTCCTCACAATACAATGGTTTTGGGCCCAACCATTCTGCATGCTGCCGTCTGACTGCACTCAGCTAATGATCGCTAAGTTTGTGCATCACTGGTTAGCGAGTGCTGAAAAAGAGCCACAGTTTTGCAATTACACAAAATTTTTCAGTGGTGTTATGTGCGCTGCTGTCCTTCATGCAGCCGAAGCATTCGAAAAACCTCCCTCACGGATTCTTCTTCAGTGTTTGGATAAAGGAGTAAAAATACTGTAAAATGTAATTTTTTATTTGCACATTGTTTATTTGGATGCAGGCTCAGCCCTCTAATTTTACAAAATCAAAACAGGATATCATACATATTCATTTGCGATCCATCATTTACCCCCCTTTGTTTTGACAACATCATTTAAGTGATGGAAATTTTTATTTCTTTTATTTTAATTCCTCTGTGTGCTATATTGAAGGTGCTGAAGCTAATTTGCTGTTGCTGAGCAGCACGTGGGCAGATTTGATCTGGGTAAGACAGGTGTTAAGGCATTAAGTCAGAGAGCAATCAGCCACAGCTTCCAGGTGATTAAAAACAAGAAAGCACTGTTCTTTATAAGTACTCTAAATCACATCAGTACAGTTTACCAATAAACAACAAAATGGTTTAGAAAATGAAGGGACCGTGTGTAAATGCGCACACAATGTGCATACAATGTTACATGAAAACCATTGATCCTCAACACACTGCCAGCTGTTAACTGATTACAGAGAAAATACACACTGTTCTCACTTACACATCTGGTGGAGGATTTATTATCTTTCAGTTTAGCTTTAATAAATTATCTGTGTGTGATGCTTTAAAGTTGTTTAGTAATCCAAAAAGATCAAAGAAATGTATTTTTCCCTGGCAGAGGAGACAACACCCTACCAGAGAATAAAATGAGCATGTTCAGATGGGAAGAAATACAAGGCAAAATCAGAGGGAAGGAACTGGGAGGAAAGCATGCAGAGAAACAGGAAAGATGATAAATGGAAAAGAGAACAGAGAAAGCGAAACAGAGGAAGTTCATCAGTTCAGTTGCCTTTAAGACTGTTGTTACAGTAATGGGTGTAGGCATCTTGGGGTTAATTAAACTATCTAATCACATTTAGTGGTGGAGGTTGCATGGGGAGCTGACAGCAGGGCTGAATCTGTCGTTTTACACTCACTAGTGGCTCATTTCCATCCCTCACTGTGTCGATAGAGCTGCCGTTGTTCTTTCTCACTGGGTTGTCATGGCTTGTCACTTCTTTTAACTCAACATTAGTGATGCAGCAGGAGCTACTACTTCCTAATGTTCTTGTAGACTCAATCAAGCAAAGCAATGAACATCTGATTGGACAGATGATCCTAAATTACTGTTTGCTGAAACATCTACCACCCAAGTAAAGATTAGCAACTGTAACTTGACATAGTGTGTCCCTGAGGCCACTTGCAGTGGTAAAGCCGCATAAAGCTGATGTTCCTACAATATGAATGGATCTGGTTAATGCTAGATTGGATCAGCAGGCGGGATGTTCTGTACTGACACAAGCATAATGCTTTTCTTTGATATCCCTCCAAAGATACTCATAAATTAGAAAAAAACAGTTAAAGTTAGTATGTGAGATCAACTTGTAATTGCATTATTGATAATTCACTCTGAATTTCAGACTCCATCACAGTGACTGCAGTTGTATCTACCCAAAATATAATATTTGTGAAAGACTCATTACAGAAAAAAAAATACCTGAACCACAAAATCAAGCTGTAGAAGTTTGCAAATGAAAAATTCAGATGTTGAAACAATTCCTGTTGAGTAATAAAGCTAAAATGGGGTTTGGCAGCTATGTGCGGAGGTATGCTTTGAGAAAAATAGATATCTAATTTAATGTTAAAAATCAGGATGTATCATGTTACAGGCTTATGGCACAGGAAACATTTTGTCGGCAAAGGCAGATCAATATCAGCGAATTCTGCAAGAAAGCATCATGCCATCTGAAAAAGGACTATATCTGAAATTTCCCAGTCTGGGATTAATAAAGTACATCTAAATTATAGATAGGCATCCAAGCAGGATAATAATCCTTAACATATTGTTAGTTCCACACTGCACTATTGCACATGGTTCAGGATGAAATTTTGCAATGACTCTCAGAGTTAACTAAACATCATAGAAACAATCTGCAGATCTCATGCAGGAAGAATTAGAATTTACCAAAGTTCCATCCATCCATCCATTTTCTGTACCGCTTAATCCATGCAGGGTCGCGGGTGGGCTGGAGCCTATCCCAGCAAG
>JAOXYM010000024.1:9164003-9176567 GCA_028567055.1 Leptatherina wallacei | reverse complement strand
GGAGAATTTAGAGTGACCAATTAACCTATCAGGCATGTTTTTGGACAGTGGGAGGAAGCCGGAGTACCCGGTGAGAACCCGCGCACACACAGGGAGAACATGCAAACTCCACACAGAAAGGACACTGTTTCAAACCCCTCCCGAGCCCGAACCAGCAACCCCCTCTGGCTCAAACTCAGAAACTTATGTAGTGCTTTAAATATTCTTCAAATCATTACACCATCAAACTAAATCATTATACGACTAAGTCTGCCTTTCAAAAGCTGTAATGAGCCTATGGTTTACATTACATGAAACCATTGTGAACATGAAGAAACTTTAAATATGCTACATTTTTACACTCTAAAAACATTATATGCATATGTTTCCATTTGCAAATTTTTGCAATTTTACATTTTGCATTTGAGGAAACTGTCACTAATGTGACATTGCACTATTATACCATGCTCCAAAATAATATAAAGGCGGTAGGAAGGGGCAATGATTGACTGTCACACATACAACAAAGTTCAAATGGCATTTGACCTAAAAGTGTTTGACGACTTTTCACTTATGGACTTTGCAGTCAGCTGGTTAGGTTTAAGCACGACAACACACAGTTGCATCATGTCGCCATGATGCCTTACTATATGACTGAGCATTTTACATCTTCAAGGCCTTCATGGTGGCTCTACTATTTTTTGGACTTATTGACAAATAAACCTATTATGTGATTTCTTTTGAGACTGAGCTTATATATTAGACATTTGTCATCTACAACTTTATTGTCTCTTTGAGTGATGTGGTCTTTTTGTGTCTTGACAATGTCCTGCTTGGACATTGACAAGACACAAAAAGAGTAAAGCAATGACAGGAGGTGATTGCCAGGTTGTCAGGAGAAAATAGGTTAAAGGAAAAACATAAGCTATTATAAAATGAAATGGTGATTGAAAAGCACAAAATATGGCACAAAGATGAAATGTGAGAAAAAAAAGGTTTTCAGGGTAGCAGGCAGCTGGAAACAAACAGGCTTCAAAGGAAGAAATAAAAATGAGGAAAAAATAAGCATTTATTATATCTTTCTCAAAAGAAAACTACAGGTTCTGCATTATTATGTCAAAACTGACTGAAAAAACTTTTTAAGGGAATCAAATTTCCTCAATATGCTCCAAAAATGAATCAGAAGTAGAGCTGAACAAAATGTTGACTCAGAGGCATTCATTTGCCTAAATTCAATTCTGAAAATCGGCTTTGTATTTTGAGGCAAAGAGAGAGAAAAAAGGAAGAGAAAAAAGAAAGAAAAAGGTGGTTTCACAGGATTAGTTTTGGGAGCAGCAGACGTTTCTTCTCACGTTTCCAAATAGTTCTAAGCTGTGTAGGGCAGCTAGTTGAAATGTCTTCTATCTCCACCAGGACATTTCACATGTGAAAATGACTCGTGTTGCTTTTTCTCCAACTCATACTTTATCACTGAGAGCCCAGACACTGCTAACTTAATAAAAGCCTTTGTGGCGAAAGTAAGGGGAATATAGAATACACTGCAGTAAAACTTGAGTAGAATTTACCAGACATGGGATTTCAGGCTCAATTGTAATTTCACAAAACCAGGAAAGAGTTTTAAAAAGAATATCAATTCACACAAGAACAATACAGAATTCAAATGAATATGTCTAAAGTTCTTGGATAATCATACAAGAAATTGTTTATTTGTTACAATATTTCTTTAACATCATTTTTGATTATATTACAGAATGCAAATTGGGTCCAATGGAAAGTTTGACATACAGTCACCCATCACTTTATTGGATACACCTTGCCAGTACCATGTTAGACCCCCTTTTACCTTCAGAACTGCCTTAATTCTTCAGGGCATGGATTTGTCAAAGGGTTGGAAACATTCCTCAGAGATTTTGCTCTATATTGACCTGATAAGCATCACACTGTTGCTGCAGATGAGAATGCTCCACCACATCCCAAATGTGCTCTGTTTGATTGACATCTGGTAGCTGTGGAGGCTATTGAATACAGTGAAGCCAGACAACGGCTGCTCGCTAGATTTGTACTCGTTTACAGACTATTAAACATTACAGAGATGGTTTTGTGTGAAAATTCAAGTAGATCAGCAGTTTTGGAAAAACTCAGATCAGCCCATCTGGCACCAACATCCATGCTACGTTCAAAGTCACTTAAATCCCCTTTCTTTCCCATTATGATGCCCGCTTTGAGCTTCAGCAAGTCATCTTCACAATGTCTTCATGATTAAATGCATTGAGTTGCTTTCTTATGATTGGCTGATTAGTCATTAGTACTGACAAGCAATTGAACAGGTGTACCTAATAAAAAGGCCAGTGAGTGTGAACATTGTCATTATTCGCAAAATTTCTTCTACATCTAGTATTTGAAATATTTATACCGTTTATAACTGTCAGCTCTCAGCAGGGGAGTGAAGCCGTCATATATCAGCCATGATGTGAAATCACTGCTGGATAAAAGTGTTTCGTGCTCATGAAAGTTCTAGTTGAAAGTTCCCCTCTTAAAGTATTTCTCCTCTGATCCTCGGAGGATTTAAATGTCAGCCGGTTTGTGTGAACTCCATTCTATCGTCTGAAAAGACGAGTTCACACCTTCTGCTATTACTGAGGTGTCAGCTGAAATGTGTGCAGCGAGACGGCGTGAAGCTCAGATGAATGAGAGGGTTGATGATGTCTCTAAACTGAGTGGAAACAGTGTGAAAGCAAGATGGAGACACAGAGTGGAATGCTTCCTTAATGTTGCTTTGAAGATGCGCTGTATACTGCAACTCTCTTTCGCTGTTAAATGGATTGTCTTTGAATAAGGGCAGAAGTCTTTCATGTGACTTTCTATTACCGACTGTATAAACATTTCAACAGAAGAAAACCCACAAAAACATTTCAAGTTCTCCATACCCCTTATAGCTTTGCTCAAATATATTACACATATAGTGAAGTGCAAAAGTCGTTTGCTTGCCTCCATATCTTTATATTTCGCCTCCAGAAAGTCAGATTTCCTTGTGATCTTTAAAATGGTTATCAGTAACAGTTCTCCAGGCTTTCTGAAGGTCTATTTAGGTTTTTTTTTTACTGCTTTTTTAGTGTTAGTCCATTTTTAGTCCAGTCCATATATCTGAGCATTTTCAAGCATGAAAAGGCATTAAGCTCAAGGGATGGTTGTGTTTGAATGAAAATTAACAGCAGAATATAAATTTGTAAATAAGGCTGATTTTAAATAAGTGTTTCTGTGTAAAATACAACTTTGCTGCCAGCATTTCTATGTTCTCCCTTTTTTCTCTTTCAGATTTCAGTCTTTCCAGCTTTTCAGAAGCACACTTTCTTCACATTGTTGTGCTTCAGTGTAATCTCAAGGTTCAAGGTGATGCAAAATGTACAGTTCAAATCTGTGGTCATTGTGAACTCAATCACAATGATCACACGATATCAGCAGTCCATGGAAAGCCAAGGGATCAGAAGCAGAAAAAGTAATACATGTCCTTCTGCAGAACTACTAGTCATGAGCACATTTGAAAGACAAACTAGAGCTCCATACCGCTAATGAAGCACAGCAGGCTCACAAAGAGGGTTCAGGGTTTGAAGAAGATGACAAAAAACAGAGACAGAATGAGATCAACTTCCGTTCATTGTTCTACAGCATATGTCCTGCTTATTTTTCTCAGTGGAGCAGGGATTTTGTGGGCAGGTGGGACTTTGGGAGCAACCAGGTGCTCCTGTTTGTTGACTTCAAGGAATAAAAAGAGACTTTGTATTCAGAAAGATGAAAACTACAGTGTCAGTTTGAATTTCACTGCTGATACTGAAGAGGAGGGATATTTCAAAGAGGGAAAAAGCAAAAGGTCACTGTTTAATTCAGACATAATAGAGTAACATTGGTCTCCCAGAGTCTGTGAAATAGTCAAGTTTGTTATCTCTCTAAGATATGTCAGTGTCTTTTTATCCTTTCACAGCTCAATTACTCACTGATAAATATATTTAGCCTTTAATTTGTCACTGAAGATTGATTTGTGCCTGTTTTTTTTACAATATTCTAACCTTGATTTTACTTTGAGTCATAAAAAAGGCATGACTTTAATTCTTTTCTGATCAAAGTATATGAATTGAATGTAATACGGTTCACTCTGAGAGCAGATAGATATTTTCTGTAGAGCATTTCTTGTATAAGATGAATCTCTGTCTTTTTACTCTCTGCTACTTTTTCATTTGAGACATAAATCAGTAGCTTTTTCTTTGTCCCTGGATATTATTTCTCATGTCTTGCACCCCGCACAGTTAACTCATTTCTATTTTAATATTTTATGTTTAAAATGTGGACCCTTTCTTTTTTTTTGTCACATTTTGAAATCCTCTGCGTGTTTATCTTCCAAGGTCAATAACACAAGTTGACAAGCAAAACGCACTTTTCTGCTGGGCGCCACTTATAAGTCCACCAGATAAAAGCAAAGAGCCCCAGTGGCTCAATTTCTAGTCGCCTGTGAAAATGAAAAAGTCCAAGCCAAAAGGGAAGAATAACTCTTGATTTGCTGAGGGTTACTGTGCGTATCTTGATTCAAAATGTCACGCTGCCCCTGGCTGCCAACATCCCATTTCTGTCTCTTCACTGCATGCAGTCACAAGAGAGGCTTTATGACCAATTCAAATAGAATGGAGGCTTTTTAGAGAAGTCAAAAATACTATAAAAATTGTGTTATATGTGCATCAGTGCTGGTCCTGGTGCTTTTAAGCCCTTTGATGGGATGTTCAAAGGTTAGGCAGAGTGAGGCGGAAATACAACTCTGAGCTGTACTGATGGTTCCCACCACCTCTTTGCAGGTGATGATGGATATGAAGGGGGTTGTTAAGGTAAATCAACACTTGCATTTTCTCTCAGTGAGCATTTTAATTTACAATCAATATAAATGAAGTCCTTGGTTGTTCAGTGTTGGACTGCGTAAAGACTTTTAAAAGAGGTAAATAAAAAAAGATAATGCTGTACAAGAGGGCTGAACCGAAACTCTGCAAAGGGAAATTATTTTTTGTTTGTTTATTGGTCGCTCAGTGAGAAATCTGATGTCAGCAGATTTACACAGTAGTTGTGGAAAAATTAAACTGATTTTAAGACTGAATATCTAAAAAAGTAAGATTGAAGTATTTTAATACACAAACTTAAATTAATACACAATTGACGTTTTGTTCAGTGAGGCCATAAGCCCAAATAAAAAGCCTGTACTCATGACTGTGGTCGAGTATTAGAAACCTATCAGTCAGATAACTAGAGGCAGACAGTGTGTTTACATACAAAGTTAAACTGAGTTCACACACACAGTTGGACATGGTCATTTAATTTGCATGCAGGACATATATGGAGGAAGGGTCGGGTTTTTGACTGAAGAAAGTCAGACATCACAACGAAATGATCCATTCTAGCTTCTTCTGATTAAATGCCTTCAGTTTTTGTTTTTTGTGTGGGTTAAATTGGTGTCATGTTAGTTAACGTTCATTCTGATTGGCTGTTCATTGCAGCGTCTCTTCTAATTTGTTATCCTTATTTCTCTAAAATAGTCAACACTTTTACAAACATGACTGTGTGGAGTGAAGACCAACTTAAAAAAAAAAGAAAAGAAAAAAGATTAGACAGAATGATAATGTCTGTGTCTATCCCCTTTCATGTACTGAACGTGTACGTGTGTTGGGCAGAGTCTGGAATTAAAAACTTCTGGTCACTGTCACAGTACTCTAATCTGAGAAGTGCAGAGCCTTCGTATCACAGTAGGGAATCACTTCTGATGGAATAGGGACAAGAATCATGATTTTTTTTTTTTTATCCCAGATTCATACAGTCCATGGCTTGTTTCCAAACATTAATGGGAATTTTACCCGCATGCATACTGACATTTTCACCCAGTGCAAGAAAGCAGAAAATAGGTGTGATGATGCTTGACACGTGTAAACATAGAAGTACAGCACATAAGAAAAAAAGAAGACGCAATTCCAACAAACTTGAAAGTCGATATTTTGTAAGACCACCTTTCTTCTCCAACAGTCTGGACCCTCTTAGACAAGTGTCTGTATAATTTCTTTAAGTAGTCTTCAGAAAGAATTTAAATCTCTTCTTTGGTTGTTGCTGTCTTTTGTTCCGTACTCTGTCAAGATGATCCCACACTGCTTCAGTGATGTTGAGGTACGGGCTCTGGGGAGAATTAATCTCTCCATAAGCGCTTTCATAAAGATCCATTGTGGTTCTGGCTCTGGCTTGATTCACGAGTCTCAGAACCCCGGTGCCCCCGTTCACCCCAGTTGAACCAGAACCAAAGTCGGCAAGTTTTACTCCGCAGAAGTAAACATAAAGAGCTGGGAGATTTGGTCATGAAGCTTCATTATGAATTATGGTTTTCTAAAATGAACATTATATTTAGACAATTGAGCAAATTCCATAATATATTAGTGTAGCGTATTCCCTTGCAGCAGGACCCAGATAAGAGCCACTCACCAGAGGAACTATGCTGTGGAGTTTTATTGACTTACATGTCACGATGGACTTGGACTTGAAGAGCTTCTTTGTCTGTCTGGTCACAAGCAATTTATGAGTGACTCTGAAAACACAAATCTTTCATAGGAATAATTAAAGATCAAGTAAGGAGAACCAGACTAACCTAGCTTGACTCCACAGGATCAACAACCCTTGGTATTTCTGGTTACTCAAGCAGATCTCTCTGAACTGAACCAACTGATCTCCTTTCAGTTTTTCTTTCCCCACAGGAAATGAGGGTGATGTATACCAGAACCTTCATGGGGATGGAACAGAACAATACAAATAAATAGATGGATATCAGTAAGACAGAATGAGAGAACCGAGCAGAACAGAGCTAACAAGAAACATAAAAATGCAAAAAGAGGATGAGGAGGAGACCTGACCGAGAGGATATTAAGGCACCAAACCCTGAAATAGATCGGAAGATAATCCACCTTTTCACATGTTTTGAGTCCGTTTTTGTTGTCTTATTTTTGTAAGACATACGAACTTTGGTTGAACTTTATCTTTAGGCTACATATCTTCATTTCCATGTTGTCTTGTTTTCTTTTCCATATTCTATCTTATGTAACCTAGTTTGTAGTTTAGTTAATAAATATTCATATTTATCTAACTAGTTGTTGTTTGTGATTTTTCTGGTGTATCGTGAAAAGTCAGTTCAATCGAGAACTTATGAAAAGCGTCCTGAGACTGGTTTATTATTATAAGATTTCACTGGTTACTGATACTAATATATTAATCCGTGATGGGGCTACATTAGGAAGTCTCCACAAGCTTACATAAATGTACACTGCCGAAATTGAAATTCTTTTGAATTTGAAATTCCAGCGTTTAATCAACCACAGTTAACCAATATCAACTTTATTTTCAACACCTGGTCTGTAGACAACCTACCGTCTTCAGCGCTTGAAGACCAAGAGGAGGGAGGCAGTTCTCAGTTGGCAGGTAAACCCAGACTATGACCACAGGTAATGTCACAAAGAAGAACCACTATTTTTTGGTGCCTGTTGAAAGTTGACTTTTCAGGTTCTGAACCAACTTTTTTTCCCATCTGAACGCATTAGCTAGTTTACGACTTGGTTTGGGAATCGGCACCATGCAGGTGCCCGCCCAGTGTGAAAGCGCTACCTAAGGCCTGTTGCCACTGATTTTTACTGTACAGTTCTTTTACCATTCAGTATACCTCAGCCTTTTCTCTTTTTTCCCTCCTCAAAATGGAAATAATATGATTTTATATTTAAGGTGACAAGTGGAAGCAAAATATTTCTTTAAAAAAGGAGGACTGTCTCATCACTTTTGCACAGTGATCCTGTAGCTTTAAAGAGCGTTTCACCCCAAAAAAAGAAAGAAAAAAAAACCTTCTGACTATAAACAGTCTTTTAACTACAGCACTTTTTTTTATAGACTATCACTTCAGGATAAAAATATCCACAGTTACATGTGGCTTGCTAATAATGTTGAAGGACGTGAGTATTTTATGAGTACAGCACAAAGAAATGCTACAAACAGATACTTCACCTAAGAAGCCCTAATGACCACAGACATGGACAGCCGTATTTTCTGCATCTATAAAAGATTTCTGTAAAGCTCCACTTGTTTGGCTGATATACTTGGGAGGTGGGAGTCACAGCAGTAAGCCCTGACTGCACGCACTGCCATGGGTTCAGGCAGCAGCCACAGAGTCCATTAACACATTACACAGTCCTCTTAGCCTGGAAACGAGGAAAAGCCATTGAACATCCCATTCCACCCCACCATACAGATTAGAGTGGCCCTAATGCAACTGCAATAAGGTGTGTTACTCATGAGGGAGGAGGAGGAGAGGGAGTCAGGACCCACAGGGTGAGTGTGTAAGGGGGAGAGAAAGGCAAAGAGAATACAAGAAAGAGAAATGAGGAAGCAAATGAAGTGTGAACCAATGACGATCATTCTCTCTGATGGTGTATCACTATCGCATCCCATAGACAGCACAATCATTTGGGACAGAGAACAGAATGCATTTTCCCTCCACATGTCTGCTAAAACAGATTCATTTATCATTAAGATAAAATAACCCGATACAACACATTTAGGCTGGCTTTATCAGTACATAAGTGCAATTCTGTGCATGCTGGTTTGTTTATCTAAAGTTCTTGAAATAACAAGTCCATGGAGAGAAAAAATAAAAACATAAAAAGTGTTGCATTATATGTCCCCATGGAATAATGTGTGCGGAGCTTGTCCCTTAAGGCTGGTGTTGCATCCTTTTAATGTTTTTTGTTACTGTTTGGGGTTTCTGGGCCAGTGGATGTGTATGTGTCAATGCATTTGTTGTGCATGATGAATTGCTCAGCTTCCTTTGTTTCAGAAACTTGGAATGAGAATAAAATAAACCTCATTCACAGGCAGGCGGGGTCTATGACTGAAAGTGACTTTAACTGTAAAGGATCATTTGGCACCTTTATCTGTGAGGCCGGTTTTACAGTGATAATGCAAACTGCCTCAGTGACAAAACAAATCACAAACGTATTTAAGGCTTGTTGTATGCCAGCCATACAACAAGCATACATCAAAGTCAAGGTGAAGAAATCTTTGAGAGCGAGAAGTGCTTTAAAATTATTTTCTGAGGATTATTAAAAGAACATCACTTGTTTCTGTTGCCCTACGATTTTCTGTCTTACCAGAGGATTTTTAGGGAGTGGATTGCTGATTTGAGGACCTGGAGAAAACAGCAGAAGCATGTTAACAACTTATCTCTCCTGCATTTATTTTCTGAACATCCACGTAAGGGGAGGATAGTTACAAAAATTGAAAGAGGCAGAAGGAAGGGCTGTGAGAGCACAGTGATTCATTAAAAATGATTTGTAAGCTCAGTCCACATCCCTGCTATCTGCCCCTGCAGACACAAATTACCTCTGGTTATTTTACAGACCCAGCAGGAGGATTTTGTGGATGTCCTTTCCAATAGATCCATAAATGCACATACAGATAGACAGGGAAGCACCAACCATCTGTAATCACATTATAAATATACCACTACCTGTCCATGATATTAAAAACTACATGCAGAGATATAAAAAAGCCTACCCTGGGGACCTGTGCAAACATAACAGCTGCTAATGGTGTTATTTCTTGATTTTCCAGCTCCTCATATACAATCACCAATGGTCATTTTTGTTTGTCTTTAATAGTCTAATGAGTCTAGTGAGATCTTATCTTTAATCATAGGAGAAATATTTTACCACCTTGTCACACCATGAATTTCAACTGGGGACATCGCTGCTCTCTTTATGCTAATATCCATTAAACTAATTAGTGTGCTGTATTAAGTGCAAGCAGTCTGCTATGAAAATAACTCAACATGTTGCCATAGTGATGAGCTTGTCATACCTAATTTTCCATGTTAAATGTAAGACCCTGTTCCAGCAGTACAAGTAAAATGATGCTGCAGCTTCTTTGACCCATCAGCCACACAAGATTTTTTATTTGACCATGATGAATTTAATTTGTTTTACATTGATTAAAAGGCAATACTTCAGGGGCCATATTGCTCTGTCACCTTGGGAATTTCCGTGCAGATTTACAATTTTTTCAGTACATTTTTTTTCTTTTTCACTAGTTTTCTTTTGTTCGCAACCCTGCCGGAAGAGCAAAACACAGGAGAAACCTTGTAAAAGGTTGTTATTTTCTTCTGCATACTTAACATTGTGCTCCTTCTCCACCTTCACATCTTGGGTGCATTTCAAATCAAGCACACAACATTTTTATTTCTCTAAATTTATCTCTGCACGGAGATACTGGAACACAAATGGCTCAGTCATTTCAGCAGAAGTCTGTCATTTCCCCACAACACGGTCCCCGCGTGGCTTCGCTGAAATGCCACACAGTGGCAGACAGATTTCAGAAACACTTCCTTTGTTTTTATTATAGATTTGTCAGAAGGGAGAACATTCAAATGGAACTTTAAGGTTCTCAAAGGTGTTGTATGTTTCCAGCTGTGCTCAATGGGTCTTTAAAGGAAAAGTGTCCTGTGGAGTGAAAATATGTCAGTAGATTTAACATGTGCAGCTGATCTCCTGTGAAAACTTGAATCAGTGAATTCTACTCAAACTAAACAGAACATCTGTTTAGTCAGAAATTGGGCGCAGTAATTAAAATGAATGCTGTTTCCTGTAGGATGAGAGATTTTACGCACCCAACAACAAATCTCAGTCTCTTGACAACTGCGGTGAAATCTGCAGCCTTTATTGCTGCAATTATCCTTGATTTATTTCTGAAATTCATTGTTTTTGAAGCATGGCTTTGATTATTTTGCATTCAGCTGTCAACACTGGTTTCATACCAACAAGTCCTCCATGTTAAATATTTTATTTATACTCCAAAATTAATACTGTTTCACATAGGCATTGCTAGACCTCTTAAACTGTCGTAAATACTCCAGTATAAGAGGTCTGTGCCCCAGTATATCTCACAGAGGAATTAACCATCCAGTAGTGAGGGATAAGGTGATATACATAATAGTAACAGTTATCTTAGACTTATCTGTAAAGTCAAATAGAGCAGTTTGATGAAAATAAAAGCTTCAGTGAGATGAAATTTTGCAATAACAATAATAAAGGAGGTTCTCTGAAGCTCTCCTTACCCCATTAAAAAGGTGCAAAATGGTCCACACCTGCAGTGGGTGTTTCAACTGTGTTACGTAGTTTATGTTTGGAGTGAGGCTGTGTGGCAGCCTCAGTAGCAAATAATACATTTTGCTGTAAACTGGCAAATTTGTTGACATATCAATGAATTAACAAGGAACTAATGTTCATTAATTTATGGTCTATTAAGTGTGAAGTAATCACTTAAATCCACATTGAGATCATCATTAGTTCATGATGAGCAGCAGTAATTAATGATAGCTCATGCATTACATAATGCATTCATTCATCATGAGTTAAGCATTAGTTAAGTATATGATTTGTACCATTATTGTAAAGTGTTACCAAACATTGTCCACATCAGGTCTTCATGAAAAAAATATCATAGGAATTATAGGGGGCCTATGTCCCAGTAGAGCCCTATGTCTAGCAACAGTTCTGCTATTAAGTCACTGATTCCATTAATTATTTACTTTACAACATAAAAAATGTAAACTGTACATAGAATAACACGGATAAACAGGCAAAGTTGAAGAAGATGTGATGTTGCTGTTGGGTGAAAGAGTACCGAATTGCTTGCATCAGTAGTAATCCCTGAGAGAAATGTCTGCAGTGGAAAACATCTGTAGATAAAAAAACGTCTGGCTCTGGAAAGACACAAAGACCCAGGTGGGAGGAAGAGACAGGAAAACAAAACAAATCAAATTCCAATGCCAAAAACATTGTCTTTCAAGTTAACATTTTTCACACTAGACCCCAACAGACACTGTCAATCTCCATCTGTCTCTCAGATAGCCAGCTTCTTGGTGCCTTTTTCTGTAGGCTATGATTATCTTATTTTCTTTCTTTCTTTTTTTTGTGAGACAGACAAAAAGACAACACATTATTTAAGGTAAAGGCAACATCCTCTCATATCCCCATGGCATTTGCAGCTTCCATAAACAGTGGTGAAATGCAGAGTGAGGAGACAACAAGATGATTTAAACAGTCAATTTGCTTCACAATGTTCTGCTGTTTTAAAAATAGCTGTGCTTGTAAAGCCATTTAAATGGCTTGGCTTGTTCTGGGTTTGTATGTTCAGCCTGTTTAGCTTGCTGCAGCATAATGGGACGAAAATTACCTCTTCAGGCTCAGGGATGAGGATTTTGGAAAGCAGTAGCAGAGTGGGACACGGTGACATTATTTTTTAGTATTAGTCTTGAGCTGATTTTTTGGGAAAATATGATGACTAACTCAAATGACTATGAAAGATCCAAAGAACTGCTGAAAGACATGTTGCAGCAGCTAATATAGATGTTTATTAAAAGTTTGGCACAAATTTATGAAAAGTGAATGGAAGCTAATGGTTTTAAAGGAGCTATATCATGCTTTTCCAAGCCTGTCAAAGTCAGCTTTAGGCAATTATATGCTATTTTAGCACCCA
>JAOXYM010000024.1:9139125-9161987 GCA_028567055.1 Leptatherina wallacei | reverse complement strand
GTTTTTGGTCTGTTCGTGACTTAGAACATTGTAAGAGACTATTCCAAGGACTTATAAAAGTGATTTTTGCATATGTCTCCTTTAATCTACTGTAGATCCCACTTGTTGCTGTTTTAAGCAGCTATCAGTTGAACTTGTGGATTTATTAATGGATGCAAATTTTACGCATGATTAAAAGGGGGGGGGGGAGCATATTTTGCCACCTTGGATTTAATCTCCAAAGAATTTACTGAATGGAAAACGTATTTTTGTGGCTATTGATTTGTTTTCCAAAAACAAATAATTTTTGTGTCCACTTAGCAGGTCCACCTTCGCTGCAATATTTTCCATTAATGTGGGAACAGATAAGATTCTGACAAAAGCCTCACAGTTGTTATTACATGGAATCAAATCTTTTGAAATCATAACGTGAAAATTTTTTCAACTTTTTCTGACAACACTTTTGACAGATGGGGTGAATACAACAAACAGGAAGTGGTATCATATGTAACTAAATTCTTCATGTACTCACCCCAAACTGGCCATAGTGATCTCTGTAAACTTCTTGCCTCCTTCATTATCTCTTTACCATGAGCAGATGAAAGCAATTATTTTGATCAATTTATGTAGTATGTTTGGATGATACTGTTCTAAATACAGCAAATCCAGAGGACTATTGTCAGAGAACTATTGTGCTAGTTAAAAAAAATCTGATATGTGCATTAGTGCACTCAGTAGGTCCCTTTACCTATTAAAATACCACATTCTTCTCTTTTTTACTTGTGTTGCAGTTGTTTCCTCAGCCTTCTGTCAAGGCTCTTATACTAGAAATAATGTTTTTCAGTATTTGTTCATGTATTTCATGCTCCTGTAGCCCTATTCTCATTAGGTTGTCCTGGTTACCTTTGACATGACATGTTTTATGATAGTTTTGTGTATCATTAGGGGTCTTTCCCCCCTAGTATTGACATACTATAATTGTAACAAATAGTAAACACCATTTCCACACTTCCAAAACACACAAAAAACACCTTCTATAGTCACATGTAAATTCTGAGTTGTGGCCATTGTATCTTGCTTGTCTGTGTATCATGTTCTCTCATGCGGAAAATCATTCAGTGTGAGTCACTCCCTCTATGTGCTCTAACTAGTGCACTCAAACTCATTTCATTCACTATCATCAACATAAGGCAGAGTGATGCTGGAATACTGATAATCTCGGGCCGTTATCGAATAAGAACCAAAAAACACAGTTGAATAACTCTCCCTCGCGTCAGGACTAATAGTGGCTGCTGCATTAATCAATTTCAATCTGTAAAAATGGCATATTCGTAATATTCACAAAAAGCAATGTTTTGCCTTGGTCTGCCTACTGAACCAAAGATGATATATAGAGAAAATGGAATTGATTAGTTACCTTGTGTAAATGAAGTTTTATGTTTTTTTTTCCTTTTATCAATTTAATAATATTGACCTATGAAAGGTAATGTGAAAAAACACGTCTTGTTGTTATCATAGAGAACAGGTGTCACACTCCGGTCTTCGACGGTCGCTATCCTGCAGGTTTTTGTTGTTTTCCTGCTCCAACACATCCGACTGAAATGAATGGGTCATTGTGAGGGACTTGATTTGAATCAGGTGTGTTGGAGCAGGGAAACAACAAAAACCTGCAAGATAGCAGCCCTCGAGGACTGGAGTTTGACACCCCTGAGAAACCAACTGCAGAAGCATATACTGTTTTTCTTAAATAAGGAAATTGGAGAAATTTGAGCAAAACACTATGCAGGAGGAATTTTAATAACAGTTCAAGCATCGGTGTAGCTCTAGACTGCAGATGTAACAACATCAAACACACTCTTCCTTCCCTCAAGTCCTCCCTACATGGCCCGAGTGCCTTTTGGTCTTTGGAAGGTATTTTGTGCTCTGACTTTGAGAAGTCATAAAAAGCTAGCTGGTCCATCTCTTCAAGAAAGATTCATCTCATATGCTACTTCACAGATTTCAATGCTGTCCAGGTGACATTTCCAAGATGTCGTATCAGAATCGCTCAACACATACAGTTCCTCTTTTTCAGATGTTGCCATGGGTTATCAGAACTGTCTGGAGCTCCCTTTGTCGCATCGTAGTTCATTATGATTAGCATCAGTGTTATTTTGGCTAGGTCTGCTTTTTTCTGCCATAAAAATAAAGAGTAGATCAGGGCAAATTCTGGCTTTAAACCAATGTGTCAATGTAGACATTTTCCAAAAAGGTTCATTTTCATTGTCTAAACTGTGCTGCACATGGATGATAGGCAAAAGTGCAGAAAACCTGTTATCAAAAGAACCATGTTAAACTGTACATGTCATGGGAATCTGTAGAGACTTCAGTGACATTATGATGAACTTTTGAAAAAAAAACAACTCCTATGAAAGTCCATGTACCCTGGTTTCCCAGGCTATCAACTGATGCTACTACCCTATTCCTCTGAATGAGTTGTTTTCACATTGATTTTTACTCCTTTTACATGCAGTGCATGGAGTTCCTGTCTGTACTAATAAGTAAAATCAGCCTATTGAACTAGGGAGCGGAGAAGAGTCCCTTGCCATAACAAGGGAAGTGTCAGGAACTGATAACAACCATTTAATGGGCTGATAACATTAAAAGATTGTGTATTTTTAATGCAACTGTAGATCTGAAAGAGCTAAGCAATGCTAGTTTTGGATAGATAATGAACTCAACGATCCATTTATTCTACTTAATGTAAAAGCAGTTTGTGTCACAAATCTGACAACTACACAAAAGTTCTTTTTGATAAGAAATATGTTCTGTTTTAACTTAACAACACTATGGGCGAAGTCAACCCAGCGCTTACCCAGTCCCCTGACCGCTAGGGCAAATATTTGAGAAGCTTGTCGCAAGTTGTTTTATAGCAAAAGTCATTTACTCACCAAGCTCTCCAATTGACTCTCCAACCTTCCCACCCCACTGCTCTACTCCTCTGTCACAGAAAATATATAATGCACTCCAATGTTATGCATGGACCAACGCAAAGTGACAATTTAATTAAATTCACAAAGGAAAGACCTTGACAGCCACATTTTCTGAACATGGTGTAGTAACTCCAAGTGAAGTTTTATTTCCAGCATCCACCTCTGGCTGAGTCATTCCATCATAATCTCTGTAGCTGGTGGGTGTCACGACTTTTCTGCAAAATGAGAGAAAATTTATTGCTTTATGCACAGATGCGCATATTTTTTTACTGACACATTAAATTATACGAGACATACTAAATGAGACTTTAATCGAATCTGAGCATTGACAGGAAGTCTATTCTATGTTCATGAATCTTTTTACTCTACTCAACCCTGTGTGAGATGCCATTCACTTGTCAGTGTGTGCTCCTATAACTGTGGACACTATGTTGATATTGCTGTAAGTTGTGCCACTATATAAATGGATAGATATTAAAATTTAAATAGCCCCCAAAACTTATAGAATTAGATTAGAAGCAGACGTGACCTCCTTCTGTTAAAGCAAACAGCAAACCAAGAAAGAAACTATACAGTTATGATAAGCTCTGATGTGAATTGCTTGAATATGCAAAAGCTATATAGGAAATTATGTACAAAGGCAAAGTTCATATAAATTTTGTATTCATCCTAAAATGAAACCAGAGTCAAAAAGCTTTCAGGCAAGAAAATCAATGAAGCATGGGGATAGTTCTTTGCCTTGTTTTGTATTAATTCTGGTCTTTGCGTGTGTGTGTGTGTGTGCCTCCCTCTGTCTTTTAGTGCGTTTCAAAACTCAGTCTTGGCTGATGATTAGACTCTCTTGTCTCCTTTAGCATTCAGATGTGGATATTCCTTCTGCAGTTCCTCATTGTGCATTCTGACTCACCAGGTGAATTCCTCAGATGTCTGCCCAGGCTGAAGGTGACTCCAGTAACCAACTGTCTGCACAAGTAAGAAGGGCTCACAAAGCGTATTATGGATTTTTTTCTGAGGATAAAACAAATCTAATGATCTTTAACAGTGTTTTACAGTTGTTTAAAACACTAATGTCAAATGTATTCCACAGCTAGACTCATGAGTCAGTTGGTTAAACTCAACCATCGGGTGTAGACACGTAGGTTTAATAGGACAACATGGAAGTGTGAGAAGATGTAGCGTTATCATAGATTAATATTAATTACTCTTAGTATTAATATTAAGAAAGCCTCAGAGCCCCACCCTGCTCTTTGACATGGAAACAATGAATACCATTGAAATGTTATACCAATTGAATAAATCAGTCAAATAAATCAAGTAGTCTCAGGATATTTATCATGAGTTCTCACTTGAACAGACCTTTTCATGAATGGTCAAAGCCTCGAGGACCCCTGTACTCTTCAGGGGACCACAGGTTGGGAACCAATGCGCTACAGCACCCAAGTTCATTCACAAACAGTCAATATGTGCCATGAATTAATTCAATGAGGGATCAGTAAAAAAAATTGAGTACACTTTACTAATGTGCAAAAGTGAAATCTGAAACAATTTTGTTTGGCAGTTAGAATCCAGTGCTTCCTTTTGGTGAAATGGTGATACTCAGGGAATTGGATGGATCCTCCTCCGAGTCTAGACACTAGTGGTGGATGAGCAGGGACTGAAGAGGACGAAAGCTTTCTCTGGTATGAAGAAGAGGTGGTAATGGGAAGTAACCTGGCGATGTAGAAGTCAGTATGGGGGGGGTGATTGAGAGAACAGAAGACATTTTTTAAAGAACAGGGATTAGTGTTGTTGGTCAAAAAATAGCAAGCAAGAAGGCCATTGGACCATCCATCAATTGTCTTCCCATTTATTCCAATGCACAGTCAATGGGGGCCGGCGCCTATCCTAGCAGCTACGAGGTGAAAGGCAGGCTACACCTTGTCACCAGTCCATCACAGGCCATTGAAGAAGAGTTGTGAAATCATAATTTAAGAATGAGTTGAGTTTGACATTGTGGGTAAAATGGAAATGGCCCAAGTGAAATTGAAAAAGCATGGCAGGATGAAAAGGGCAAACACTAGATAATGAGGGTAGATGTGAGAGGAAAGTGTTATTATTACTAAACTTTCGCTTGGGCTTCATTACAAAACAATTGCCTGATACAAATCTACATAACACCATAAAAAGTCAACAAATACAACAATGTTCTGCCTCAATTATGCATTATATATGGAGAGGAAACGGACCCATGGCCTTTGGCAGAATGTTTTAATAAAACTGTTCTGAAATTAAATGAGAGTTCATTTCCAGAACATCATTTCTATACAAATACCCTCTGACCTCAAAGTTTTCATGCTAGGTTTGTATCCAGCCAATCATAAGATCACACAGAATCAGCATTATTGAGGAGGGCGATTGCTGTAGCATGGAAAACGATTAAAAGGCTGACTGTGAAGGAATGGCTTGAGGTTTTCGTTTTTACTCTCAGCAGACATTTTAAGGAAAATTACATTTTATGAAAGGGAAGAAGTTGCTCTTCTAGAATATTTTGCAACACTTTGTGATGTGCCTACAGTAGAGAGATATGACTTGGCCCAATTCTTCTATGCACCTTGTAACCTGTGATATCCAAATTCAAGCGCTTTTAACTTATAAGCATTTGTACACAAGACCAGATTTGCTTTCAACCTACCTCCTTCATTTGTGAAAGACCCAGGGGTGGGAAGAAGTACTAAGTTGGCATCCTCTCTGGTTGTGGCTGAATTTTGCAGCCTTCCGTTGGTTGATGGTCAATGTCCTATCATGTTGTCCAGCAGCTTGAAAGACAGACATGACTTTCTTTACTGTTACAATATTCCCTCTTCACTTTCTTAAGCATACTGATTATTTTTCTACCATTTGGGTGAACAAAGCCTTTGCCCTCTAAGACACACGGTTTGCGGGGAAGAACCACTATTTTTTCCAGTTCCAGTTGATTATCAACTTTTCAGGTTCTGAACCAACTTTTTTCGGGTCTGAACACATTGACCGGCTAAAAAAGGGACTTGGGAACCAGTAAAGGGCTATGTGTTTACTTACCTTTTACAGCTATATGCATAATGTAAGTATGTATCTACATTAAATGAATAGATAAATAGATGTGGTGCAAAAAAGACAAAAAGAAAGATTAGGCAAGGATTAAAATCATAAGTTTAGAATTTTGAGGTTATCATTCCTTCATGGTTAACATTACATCTTAGATATGATATAAGCATATCCATTCACTTAATCTACTCTCCTCTATCACCAGCAGTCCATATTTTCCAGTTGAACCTGAACAGAATTTTGTGTCACTTCTAATCAAGAAAAAGGAAAGAAAAGATTAAGTCTGAAAGGTTGTTGAAGTGTGTGATGAATATTGGCAGGGCATCAATCCGTACAGCCATGCCTTGACAGCATGTGTTCAAATGTGTTCTAGCCGCTCACATCGAGAGGATGACATCACCCCCGAGAAATAATATCTCAAAGTTTGAATGATTATTCATATTTTCCACGGGGAGCTGCATGAAATATCAAATGTGCCCTTTGACTGGCATTTGGACATGCTGCTCCTACTGATTACCCAGGGTAGCCAGGTCTGTATTCTCTGCTAATAGGGTAAAACTGACATACTGTTCATTAGTGGGGTCTCATAATCAAAGGTATGGAGGTCCTCATTAAACAGTTGCCAATCATGTATCCAGGATCTGTAAGTAAGATACACAGCAGGCTTGTTGGAGTAAAGGAGCAGCGAAATCAAACCAAGCATTCTGACAGGTGCAAGTTTTTTATGATTACATGCACACTGCAAAAAAAGATACACGTTTTAAGTTGGATTTTTCTCCTGCATCACTGATACCTATGCCAAGAATAGCATTCTTTCTTCTCCTTCCCTTAAGATCTTAGGACCACTTAAGTTTTGTGGATTAAAGAGAGTTTGCCAAATTAAATAATGGTAATAAGAGGTCCAACTAATTATTTGAGGTGTTCATACAATTCATTTCCATTAAGATAATTAAATCAACACAATTTAATTAATCTCCAAGGAAAGCCACAGACATTATAAAACACATCAGAGCATTTGCTGATGAGATTCCATTTAACTAACCGGCAGCTCTCTTGTTCAGGTGTCTTCAGGAGATTTGTTTAAAAAAAACAACAACATCAAAAAAAAAAAAAAACACTGCTGACTAGCTCGTGGCTGGTGCAGTGATGGTCAGGCGCAGCACAACCAGTGCAGGCAGATCCAGAAGCAGTCAGAGGCTGGCAGTGATACAGCAGAGTGGGAGAGAATCCCCATCAAAGAGGAAGATGAGCTGAAAGTAATCATCAGTGGGATGAGGCCCCAAAGAAGTTCTGTTTCGCACAGTGTGTGGTTAACATAAGAAATCATACTGCACTATTTTTACACATTGAAAGCTGTGTAGGAGTGCAGATTAATAGGCTTTCATCATATGTCTTAGATGTGTAGGAGCATGCACACTTATGCTGTCAGATACAAATAAGAGGAAGCCTTGGGCCATGCTGGGGGCCTCATAGCTTCACCGCCAGTCCAACCTTGACTTATTTTTCATTTCTTTCATTATGGCTTTCACTGTCATTCCAGTCTTTGATTGCATGTTCAACTTACAGGGACAATTTCAAGACAGCTATTTCCCTCTTAGCTATTGAGACACTATAAAAACCCTCAATGGTGCAGTAAATTACATAAGAAAGGTTTGTACCTTTGCTGGATGAACAAATCTGCAATGTCTTTATTCTCTGATGGTAAAAAGTTACATTGCGCAGTTGAACCCAGCAAACAATGTTCAGTGTACTCTGGAAAGCATAAAATAATCCGTCTTTAAGAGAAGTGGAGCAGATGATCAAATAACGGCCTATCATTTGTAAAGGCACTAAATGAGTAAATGGAAAATTGCAACAAGGAATGTGGAAATACTCCAAATTTAAAAGGCTTGACGGATTTCAAGTGAGGCTTATCAGAAGAAAACATGCAAGCATAAAAATAAAAGCACGCCAGGGGATGAGCAAAAAAGCACATTTGAAGATTTTTGAAGATTTGCTTTAGGTGAAATTGGGGTTATGAATGTACATTAAAGCTGGAGTGGAGAGATGTGTCTATAGATCTCCATCTTGTTTGACAGCTGCACTGCTCTCTTCTCATTCAAACAAGAACAAAATTCATGAAAGACCGTCAAAGTCCTTTTAAAGCGATGCATGTTCAGCAGCAAGGAGAGCTCCTCTTGTAGCTTGATTAGGTTCAGACATTTTTCCCCTTCTTTTTTGTTCTCTGTTGTGTTTGGTGAAGAGAACACAGGGCACCCTTTGAAAAGCTGCTGTGATCTGCTGTTTTTCTGATTATAAAATCCCATAAATGTGTAAACAAAGATAAAGTAACCTCTAAAGTGATTGAGTATTCATTTAAATGACTAAGAGTAGGGCCCTGGATCAAGACAGCCCTGGTAAAGGATGAATCCAGCAATTAACAAAAAGGAAAAGAAAAACCCCTCCGCGCTCACAGTGTTTTTCTTTGTGTTCTGAATTCAGAAGGATGGCAGTGGTGTGTTGATAACATGCAGGCAGCAGCTGTGTGTCCTCGCAACATGAATTCTCTTAAAAATGCAGTATGGAGTTCCACCTGCTCAACGAATAGAATAACAGAGGACATAGTCTGAAGACTGTGTGAAGTAGTACAGGATGAATAGAGCTCTCTTCGGTGCTGACACGGAAAATCTATTCTATGTGACTCGCAGATGAGGAAGTGCATTGAAGTTTTATTCACAGTATTGTATATATTCCCTTTACATTATTGCATTTTTAATGAAATAGGGAAAAGTAAAAGCCGTTTTCACACAAGCCCTGTAATCTAGAAGCTTCTAGCACTACATGCGAACGCTAGTGACCAAAGCAGTCAAGTAAAATATTTGGAAAATCAGCAGGTGAGACAATGTGGGAATGTAGCAGCTTATCTTCTGAACATTTACAGCCAGCGAGTGAGTGCTACTAAGAGTTGCTGCTTCATGCTCCTTTCTACTGACATATTGCTTTCAGTTCAGATAGCCCACTGATGTCATGGCTACTTTGTCCAGCTAGGATTGATATCTACACAAACATCAAGGAAACCCATCCGCCATTGTCAATGTGCTGTAAAGGAAACAGCAATCTCAACTTTATACTCAATATTTCATGCTGTGACGGCATCCCGGTAGCAGAACCATCTTCCACTGTGAAGTAAATGTGAGAGTAGCAGCTGTGGGAAAACGGCTAACTGTGGACACAAACCATTATAGCGTGTTTACCTGGTGGGATTGTGTTGTCTGAGCTGTGTGGTCACAGAATGTGGTATGTGGTCATCACTCCAAAACAATTGGCTTGAGTTGAGAAATATCATTCTTCAGGTCAGTCATCAAGTTTAAGAAGTATGTTTCTTCAAAAAAAGTTTAAATTAATGCTTCAATGTGGCTGGAAAAGGTTTTTGATTATAAAAGTAATGTATTTTATGTGTTAATGTACATAGTAAGTTTAGACTTGGAAAACAGCCAATAAATAGTCTGTAACTATTGTATTTGTGTCATACCACGTACCTCAGCAGAGCTTGCAGGTTTTGGCCTTAAAGTCACCACTCTTCTCTTTGGTGATTCACACAAACCAAGTAGAGGAAGCTCAGCGTCAAATCAGTTTGTGCTCACGCACAGCAACCTGGTTTCACACAGTTATGTGACAACATTATAACACACTACACACACATGCCAGTTTGATTTTGTGGCATACCTCCGTTTCTGGTTCTGAGGTATATCAGCAGCACATCACCTTCACCTCTGTTAAACATCTGTCGTTACAAGGAGCTACAAAGGATGTGCTCATGCTGTCACACATGTCAGTGCTACAATTAAGCATGCATCCATTCATACAGGTTGTCTTGCCTCGAACTGATAAAGGACAACTGAAAAAAATGAATTGAGATTTTAAGGCTTTATGACAAAGTTTTATATACATTTAACTTACTTTTTTTTTTTTTGGCACAATTTAAAGACAGTTTTGAAAAATGCAGCACCAGCATGTAAACTCCATGCTATAGTGGAGTACTGATATTCTTGCTGACTGATCTTACCTTCAGAGGAAGGCTTAAAAAGATAAGGAGCCCACAAATCATCTTTTTTTTTCTTTGAGCAAGTGTTTAGTATGCTGCATACAAAGCCTCAGAGCCGCATTAAACACATAACAGATTAGCTCATGAATGTTTTTCTGGTGAAATTCAATTGAACTTTTTACAGATTTGGGTTAAATTCCTCTATTTAGATATATATATGAAATTTTCAACATCTCAAACTCAACTTCTGCTTACCGGTAATTACAGATGTTTTGAATTTGCTAGGGGCATTGAGCCAGATGCAACCCCCTTCTCTTGGTCCTCTTTAGTGTGCTAAATAATAATTGAAAATACCACAGCTTAGCACAGCATGAAGAATGAATTGGTGTTAAGATGAGAGTAGGCAGCATTAATTAGGAAGGATGACATAGCTGTCACGATAGGTGCGATAAGAGGCACATGGTAGTGGTGAGGGATACGCTTTGATTAGATTAGGGTTAGGCAAACATATATGCACAGGGACTATATTTCCTCTAAAATCTATGTCTGATTGCTTTCCTTATGTTGTGTTGTGTTGTGTTGTGTTGTGTTGTGTTGTGTTGTGTTGTGTTGTGTTGTGTTGTGTTGTGTTGTGTTATGTCCGTCAGAGTAGTTCTGCATCTGATCTGCTTGGCACAGCTTTGAACACATTATTCGTGTTGTTGTTACTTGGGGGCAGTCTGAATATCATGAGACTTAGTCTGAGATGTAAGCAACCCCTTTGGGATTTAACAAAGTTATTTTTTGTTTTATCCATTCATATATCCATCTTCTGATGTTTATCTAAGATCAGGCACACTAGGGCAACAGCTTAAGTAGAGAAGCCCAGGCTTTCCTTTCCCCAGTAACTTCTACCAACTCTTCCGGGGGTATTCCAAGGCATTCCCAGGTCCTCCGGTGTGCCTTTCATTTTTCATATTTCCTTTTATATCATTACATTTTTAAAATACACTTAGCTTCAGTATATATTCTTCAGTATTTATCTTTTAAAACAAAACAAAGCTTATGATAAATTACAATGAATTTTAGACCCATCCTGTAGAACATTTTATTTTTTTCTACTCTCCCCTGCTTGAATTGTTTGAATTTTCTGTGTGGAGTTTGCATGTTTTCCCTGTGTATGTGTTGGTTCTCTACTCCAGCTTCCTCCCACAGTCCAAAGACATCCATGTTAGATTAATTAAAGTCTCTAAATCCCCCTAGGACTGAGTGTGAGTGGTTGTTTTTCTCTTTGTGTTGGCCCTGTGATGGACTGGCAACCTGTCCAGGGTGTACTCTGCCGCTCACTTCGTAGGCCTATCTGCTCGGATAGGCTCCAGCCACCCTACGACCCTCCATTGGCATAAGCGGGTATAGAAAATATACGGATTGTGATTCTTAGTGAAACACGTGGCA
Source organism: Leptatherina wallacei (assembly GCA_028567055.1). Lineage (NCBI taxonomy): Eukaryota > Metazoa > Chordata > Actinopteri > Atheriniformes > Atherinidae > Leptatherina > Leptatherina wallacei. The sequence continues at coordinate 9,150,515 of JAOXYM010000024.1, read as the reverse complement.
CAAAAGCAAGGTAAAGTCTGCTGTTGTGCCACAATTTATTGTAACCATACTTCATTTTGAAGATGTAGACCTATAACATTATCTGAACAGCCTGGCTTTTTATCCTGTAGTGAGTTGGAATATGGGTATGTATGTTGTGTTCTTTTCTTTATCATTTTTTATTTATTCAGTTTGGTTTCAGGTCTGAAAAGTGATACATTCATAAATGACGGAACTTGGTCTGCATTGTCATTTGTATCTAATTCTACCAGCATTATACCATTGCTGCAAATGCAACATGATTGATTTAAAGGACCATGCTTTATTTTGCTATGTTTGTTCCGTTTAGGCCATGGGGTGGGCAAGAGCCGCAGTCCTGCAGGTTTTTGATGTTTCAAGGCTCCAACACGCCTGTTGATTCTTGTTTTATCTCTTGCTTTGTGATTGTTCTTTTTCTTTTCCTTGCATCCTCTTGGATTGCTGAATCAGCCATGGAGAGTGGAGTGTTTCTAAAAGGGCTAGTGGATTGAAGTTGCTGGCGCATAATGTGGTACCATAAAACAAATTGCAGTTTTCAAATGATGCTCCAGGCTGGGACACAAAATTGTGAAGTGTGGTTTCTCAGCCCAGGCACAAAGTATAGGGCGATGAGAGCATGTAATGTGTAGAGTGAATGTCAGTGGGCCATAAAAACTACTCAGAAACAGAGTTTTAAGGTCAGAAACGTATGTAGTTTTGCCTTTAATTGTCTGCTTTCTTATGTTACAAAGGGCAAAAGTTAATTGACATTTACTATCAATAATAAAAAAAACATACTAAGTCTTAACACTACTGCCAGCTGCAATTTTCTCCAAATATAGCAAATCTATCACCTTTAAAATTACTGTACACTAAAAGTTTGGACACACTTTCCTATTAAATCCAACAGAAAAGTGTGTCCAAACTTTTGACTGGGTCTATATTAGCATAAACATTTATCTTCAAATCAAAGGTAATAGGTGTAGGAAAAACATAACACAACAGATCCATTGTAGCATACAATATGGAGGGTGGTATATACCGATGAGCACCAGAAACTGTAAGCATTAACATCTAGCTCAGCTGTGCAAAAGGTTTATGTCTCAAAATAAATTGCTGCTCATTTGTATTCCTTTCTTTTCCTCCCTGAGAGTGTCTGCTGAGAGTGACAGAGAGGTGGAGGTTGGATCTGAGCATGACACTTTCAATGAGCCCTCTGCCTTCTTCACTCATTTGTGAAAAAAGGTCTGTAAAAGGTGACAAATGACACCATGAGGGGAAAGTAAGAAGAAAGTAGGCAGGGAGAGCAAGGATTTACAAAGACCATGTACCTCTGGTCTTCAAGTATTCTCTCCATGCAGCTGCTATCATCCCAGAATGCCGGCGTCCTGCTTTCAAACAGACCTGTGAGCCACTGAGCTCTAGGATATTAATTTTGCAGCCCTAATGTTCTGTGGCAAAAGAAATCTAAGTCATCTCAAAACAAATAGATTGGATTTTACAGCTCCTCCTTTTTGCAAGACATGCCTGCAGGTATGAAAAAGGATGACCATCTCTGAAAAGTCAGGTTTTACCGAGTTTTACAGTCTGATAGCTTTCCAGTGGATCAAAATAACAAGAATGATTGGGGAAAAGAAAAGCTCTGAATTATATCAATGATTGATAGGCTTCTGATGAAGTCTTGCATGCAACAGGGCAGTGGATCTGAATCTTTTTGTCAGATATGATTATGGTTACACTTTGGAGAGGAAAAAAAGAAGATTGTGGACGACAAAATACAGATAGTATCAGATAGTGAGAGTGCTGGATAAAACAGTGGGTGGTTTGGGGAAAAAGGTTGACATGGATGTATGATCAATGTTTCAGAACACTGAGGCTATTACACAGCCTGTCAGAGCCACCTCCCTTTGCGCTTGCCCTCTTTTTTTTCACCCATGTTGTCCATTCTTTGGTCAGCCATATAATCTCAGCTATTTTTTGATCCACTCACTTTCCAGCTATTTCTTAACCTATTTTGCGGTTTGTTTGATAGTGCACAAGTCCAAATGTCAAATGTACAAAACAGGCTACTGTACATGAAAGGAAGGAAATGTCAGTACAGGAAATCTCTTGCAGCTCATGCTTGAGCTTGTACTTTAAAGATCAAAATGACAAGATTATAGTCAGGACTCCACTTGCAGATTCAGATTCCAGATAATAATACAGATTTACTTTGAGGATTCACTTACATGAAGTCCACTTTAACCTTTTGAAGTGTGCCTTGAACATAAAATTAAGACATTTGCATAACAGAGAGGAAATAGACCTTAGTAATAAATAAAACTGATTTCATTGGATTTTGACGACTTGCTGTTCTTATTCCGTTAGTATGTTGATTAAAAAAAGAAGAAAAAAGAAACGGCTAAATTCATTGCACCTGTATGTGTGTATTCAGAATCAGAGTACAAAGGTGCATTCATGCAGTAGAGATATGGATCTTTGTGTACAGCACAGAAGAATTCTAAGAGGAAGCTGCTTCGGGCATCTCCAACTCAGCAGAGAATCTATAAAATCTCCAAATTTGGACGTCCAAGCTGAGGGTTATCTATTCCATATTCAAACGAAAGGATATGGTGTTGATGTTTTCTACACAATGCGTGCTATGACCCTGCAGAGCAAAACACAAGATATGAAGACTTTCCACTTGCAAAACATGATTACAAAAAGTATTGTAGAGCATTATTAGCTCATTTCTTTGTGCATTCTAATCCATTTCCAGGGTGAATATATGGGAGGAGATCATTAGGTAGCAATAAATAATTCAACTCTGAGCTTCTGAGTCTCCTCAGACACCCAGATAAATACTCTCAGGCAGAAAAAAGATGTTTTTTTTAAAACTAATATGCTCCTTTAAAGGAATACTAGGTGTTACCATGTTGTTTGCATATTTAAATGGTTTTTTATTTAATGTAAATATGAATACAGGAGGTAAGCCATCAGACTGTTGGAGTTAGTTGAATGCCCAGACCGAATTGGATTTTAATATTTCATTTGTCGGAAATATTTCCGTGACCCGGAAGTTGCTGCAGATTGTCTTTCTGCAAACCTGCATGTTGTCTATAGAGCTGTTTGGCTCAGTTTCTTCAGGTGTTTCTGGTCCGCATCTGTCTCAGCACCAAGTCCCCATAACACGCACATTCACCTGGCATTATGTTCATGTTAACAGAGGAAGCATGTTGTTATAACGTAGTGTTTCAACAGATTACAGCTGCAGACGAAGAGCTCAGAAACGTAGCATGTTGCTGCTTTTCTGTTTTAGCTGCTTGCGTTCAGAATATAAAGTGTTATTGATATGATTTGTAGGGGACGTGTTGTTTTGGAGTAATGATCACGGATTGATGGTTTGTTTAATTTGGTTGTTATGGTGATGAGGAGTGCCGGTCACGTGGATGTTGTCAGTGACATATTGAACTGTCAAATGGGACTGTCAATTCGACATGCAATGCTTTTGCCAGAATGGAGGCTGGGTAGCCTAATTTTTGTTGACTGCTAAGTTTAAGTGCGCTATATTGAATCATATCTGGTCATCTTTAACAAGTTTTACATGTTTAACATGGCATCCTGCCCATTGCATCACACCTGTGAACTACAACCATGGTCAGTGAGAATTCTAATGCCAACCAGCATGCATTATTTTCATATGCACACTTAGTTCCGCAAATTAAATCACAGTTATATCACTCCGTTACTGCCGTCACCATAGCAACATGTTAATCATCTGGTTCAGATCAGCTGGCTTTTGTGATTGAGTGAATCGCGCTGTATGAAACAGTTATTTCTAAAAAATGTACATTGATGCCATCATAAAATAGTTCCTATACTTAAACATATTTAGCAAGTTTGGAGGAAAAAATAAACATTTGTTGTTTACTGTGTACATAGTATAAGCGGATTAAACAACTTGGACCAGAGCATTAGCTATACGATTTTAATGCACTCTCCTGCGTGTCGTGTTCGAGACTCTGCGCCGTGCATTAAAACTGTATAATGTATGGTTCTTCCTTGTTTAGGCTAATCCTTATTTCTAATAAACAGAAAAATGCATTAAATCAAATTACATAGTTCAAGGCGCGTCACAATAGTCCAAACTCGTCTTCTGCTGCCCCATGTGGAGGTCGCTATGATGTATTTGTGATTCTTTCAAAAGAAACCCGAATTTCCATTTATTTTCATGACTGAATTCCTCAATTGCTGTTTGCCTGCTAAGTAGCATATCTGTGATTCATGGCTTATCCCAGGTCAGGCAAACCATAGCATTATCTACTAAGGTCAGAATAGACACGGCTGAACACTTACATACATATCTCACACGATGGAAATGTGATCAATGGTCATGGCAAAAGCAACTGTTTATTATAAGAGTGAAAACATTGTGTCAACTAACCTACATTATAATATATAAAATACTTCTCTTGAGGCTCTTATTCATCTAAGGATCATTTCACAGGACAATTTTGTCTGCCCTGTTCCTCAGAAGTGTCTGGCCGCTCTAACGTGTCGTTTATCAGCTGTTATTGATGGCCATGGCCACACTCGTGGACTTGAGAGATCCGTGCATGGTTGTCTTGCCTCACAACCCCATAGTCTCTGTGTGAGAGCAGAAAAAACTTCCTTATCCTGTTGATAGTGTTCTTCACATGCTTTCTGATATCACGTCCACCCAGGCCCAGCTCTAAAACCACCGACTGACCGTCTTTTGATGCCGATCGCGTTAACGTGACCTGCGCTCTTCCTCACCATAACAGCCTAATTAAACATCAATCCAGTGATCATTACTCAAAAAAAAAACATATTGTAACATGTTTGTGGTGTTCAATGTTCCGGGTTGCTGTAGGTTGCATGTTCAGTCTGTTATACTGCAGTGTTTATGGTAAGAGGGTCTGCCAGTGCAGAAGGGGGGAATGCAGAGAGAGGGGACGGGAGGAAGCCGGGAGGGGGCAGTGTAGAGGAATTGAGAAGGGAGTCAGCGAGGAGAAGTAGAGAAGAAGTTTGTGTGGGTTGTTGTACGCTGTACGGCGTGGTCGCGGCCAACAGTGACCAGTTCAGCTTTATTAAAAGCAGTTCTTCCAGCAACCTGCCGAGTCATCATTTTAATGAAGGAGTCATTACAATATGTCCCCTTACAAATCATATCAATTAGCCTACACTTTATATTCTGAACGCAAGCAGCCAAAACAGTAAAGCAGCAACATGCTACCTTTCTGAACTCTTTGTCTGCACCTGTAGGTCTAATTAATCTGTTGCAGCACTACGTTATAACAATGCTTCCTCTGTTAACATGAACATTAAGTCAGGTGAATCTGCTGTAAATGGGGACTTGGTGCTGAGACAGATGAGGACCAAAAACAACTGAAGAAACTGAGCCAAACGATTTTAAGGACAAGATGCAGGTTTGCAGAGAATCTGCAGCAACTTCCAGTTCACGGAAATCCGACAAATTAAATATTAAAATCAAATTCGGTCTGTGTGTCGTTTTTCTAATTTAACATCTTCTAATCCTAACTTCAAATCAAAAGTGTAAAAACAGCCTGATTTTCAGTTTTTGTTTTGGATTTATAACCGAATAATGAAAAACAAGCTGATTTTTTATATTTTGAATTTCGTTTTCGAATTGAATATTAAAAGAAGGAATGATACACGGACTAGGGACTGTCCAGTCTCTCTTACTACTCTGGCTTTTTTAAAGGGTGTAGTCATCTGCACTGAAACACTTTTTCTGAGAAATGAGTCTCCATCTCAACCATGGCTTTGACAAACAGAATTTTTTTTAAAGACTTTCTGTATATTGCAGGCTTATAAGGCCAAATCTGCCACAGTTTTTCGGTAATTAATTTCAGGGAGTGTCTAATAATTCTCAGATATAGAGCCTTTGTTGGGCTGCTGATGAACAGCATTGAAATTAAACGCTCAGTCAAAGTATTGCAGTCAGGCAGGGTAGACGCTGCCTGCTCTGCCTTATATCTTCTTGCGCGCACTTGGACTCCCCATCTCTCCATTCGCGTATCTAAACCTCCACGCACCACCACTCATCTCCCCCTCTCTTTTTCTTTCTTTCTTTCGGAGGGTGTTTTAAGTTTACGAAGGCGACAGAAATTGCATCAGTTAATTGTCTTGTTAAAGACAGAGTCCTTCCTATACCTAGAAGAGAGCGATTACCAGGCGTGTTTCTTATGTTTCTTTTCTTTTTCCGGAACGTGGACCTGTTCGTCCGGAATGATTGGTCATTTCTTCAAATGAGAAAGTCTGAGAAATGTCGTTACCCGCGGAGGACACCGTCAGCATCTCTGCCATAATGCACAAACAAAAACAAGCGAGTCTTTGCTTCCTCTTGACAGTAACTGGATTGACAAGAACTCAAAGGTAGGGAAGTAATTAATCTATTATCGCTCTCTTTTTTTCTTCGTCTTTCCAGTTCGCCTTTACAGACGCGTTTTCCTCCGTTGTTTTATTTCAGAGCTGGGAAAAACCTTATTAGATTGCTCTGATTACTTGAAAGTAAGCTGTCTTTACGCACAATATATTGAACATTGCACGAGTGCTTAGAATTAAGTGGCACATGTGTCGCATTGCAATGTGTCTCCTGAGATGGAGGAGGTGGAGGATGCTGGTGATAAAAGAAGTCTGCACACAGTTTGCACCTGCGACCGCCAGAGCTAAAACCCACTTCTCATGTCTTTCTGTGTATTATGTGTGGAGAAATGTTTTCTAGCATGTAATCAAGTCGAACAGCGAGCTCTGTGCTGTACTAGTGTTTTTTTTATTTATTTATTTTTTTAGAGCATTGGCATGGACAAAGAGTTCAAGATTGTTTTTCATCTACAAAATAAAGCTAAGACAGACAGAAAGAACAAAGAACAGTAAAGAGGCGTTTTGTGTGCAAGTGGGATATTTATCTGTTTACTTTCTTTTATTTTTTTTTCTTTTGTATTCATCTTTATTAAATGTGTTATCGTGGTTAATTATTTCATTAAATGTTTAGTGAGTTGGACAAAATAAAGAGGCATGCAGCAAACAACACTCCACAGGCCAAACATACATGAACTACCTAAAGACAGTCCTCAACACTCAAATGCCCAATTTATATGATGGATACTTGATTTTTTTTCTCTGAATGGTAAGCAGGTCTCCAGATTGTCCATCAAAGTCCAGAATTATGTCCTTACATTGAGACTTATACAAGTATAACCACACACACAGGCATCACTTCCCCCTGCCTCTGATCATCCCTGACTGCAATAATTTGGATAGTCTGATTACTTTTTAAACTGCAGCTCTAATATCTATCTAGCTATCTATCTATAAAAGACAATCTAAATTCTGGTGTCTTGCCATCTGCTCCTGGAGTGTGTGATCAATACACAATGAAGAGAACTCGGAGCCTGGCTCTCACAGACAACAAACCACTCCAGCAAAACATGACTGCTGTTGACAACACCCTCCCATTGAATAATTCAAATGCATGTGACAGAGATGGTGGATTTGCACACAGGGGAGCGCTTGGAATCATCTCTCAAAGGTGTGAAAAAGTGCAAGTGAAGGGGTAAGATTGCAGCTGGACACAAGCGCAGACAAATCTCCAGAGTGGTCCCGACTCCTCAGTGGAAGGGGTATTCAGGGTTTAGTGTTTTATCAGCTCCACAGATAGTCATGCAGACAGAAGGGGACCGAGTATCAGCACCGACTGCTGACACAGGAATAGGCTTCAGATTCATTTCAAGTGGATTATGACATTTTATAGAGTCTCCTTTGATGATAATAGTTCATAAAAGGATCAGTCAACACGGTGTTAAGCCCATTACTCACTTAATCATTTTTTGAAGCTTAATCTGTCTGCAGACTTTCATGTGCTGAGGCCAGGAGTAGGGTTCACTGACAAATGTGGTCTGTGATGTATTAGCATTTTAAATGATGAGCTCTTGTGCATTATCCCAAGTTGTCATCAATAACTACCTGATGTTGCCTTATTATGCACATCAGATGGCATATGCTGCTTCTAAGATTAAATTACACAGAGATAGAGCTGTTGTCGTCGAGGCCAGCGAGCACATCTCCACAGGCGCCATCCAGGAAAAGCCGTGAGGGACCATGGGGTGAAATACGCTGGTAAACATGTCAGACAGATAAGACACATTGGTATTCTGCTGCATCTCGCCATGCTGGCCTCGAGGCCTTGTTGATAATACCCGTTTTCTGCTTCAGGGTCAGAGGTCTGAGACTGATTGGCAACGGGCTGACACAGGGAAATAGACTTTGCTGACTGGAGTCTAATGGAGTTGAAGTGCACAGATGTATCAGCGTGGCTGACTGGCATGTTAGCTGTGCCACAGTCTCAGTCTTCCCCTTTCACTCCTTGATGCTTACAGGTTGTTCACTAATCTTTGAACTCCTCATCAGACACCTCTGGGCACTTCCTAAGCAGCAGCACTGCAGCACGGAGGCCTTTGCTCGTGCCATGTCTGTCATGCTGAATAGTTTTCCTTGCAGCAATGACTGCTTTGGCTCATTCGCTTACAGACTTACCTCCCAGCTGTTTATTCCTCCCGCCTCTTCTGTCTGCCAACGTGCCCACTTTACCAGAGAATCACATATAAGTGTGACCTCTCTTTCTTTCCCCTTCCTTCTTCCTATCTCTTTCTTTCCAAAACACATCCACCCACTCTAACTCACATATATACAGCCACACATGCACAACATGCAAATGCCTCCAAGTAACCGTGCACACTCATACAAAACTATGCTTATTTATTTCTAGGACTTTCATCTTCACTGATTCTGAGGTGTCCTACATTGCTCAGCTTGCACTGAAATAGCTTATTCACACTATAATTACCATTTGCCAAAAAAAAAACTGCCCCTCTGCAGCAACAACACAGCAGCAACAAATTTGATGCATGACAACGGCATAAAGATTTCTCACAGCGTCTGTAACTAATGACATGAAAGGTAATCCACTGTCAGCTTGTAGCATAGTAGGAGTTGTACAGTAGCGGAAGCAGTGAAGTACGAAGTCGAGTACTTCTTCTAGCTGCATTCATGAGCGCCATTGAATCTGGTTCCTCCGACCATGTCAGAGTGACTTAGTGTATTAGCATTTACATGGCTGGCAGAAAGCTTTTAGGCCGTTAATATGGACTCATTTACATTTTTTTTATCCATCTGGTCACAGTTCTCCACAATAACAAGGCAAACATTCAGATTTTGGAGTTTCTTGTAAATGTGTTCAAGCTTAGAGATTTTATGGCTCTTGCAAATGAGCTTTGGAGTATTTTACACCTATCATTGGATCTTAGAGATATGCCAAAGTCCCTATATGCTAACCGAATTTATTGGCCATAATCAAGAGGATGCAGCAGCATATGTAAGATCTGACAGTTATTGGTTTATATGGTTTATAAAATGACCATGTGAAGACCTTTCAGATCCAGCTGACCAACCAGACTCAGTACAAAGAGCCTGTGTGGAGGTGGAAAGACTTACAAAGGAACAAACATCAGTGCAGGACTGTTAGGTGTTTCAAAATCATCTGACTTTGCCAAATGGCACCAAAATTAGACTGATTAAACAATTCTCAACAGTGTATGTGGATGAAACCGGGGACTGAGCAGTCAGTAAATCAATGTCATCCTCAAAATCAAACATGGCAGTGGCAGCATGATTCTGCGGGATGTTTTTCATGAGAGAGACAAGGAGGCCAGTGCAGACCAGCATATAGAAGGATGCAGAAAAATAAGAAAATAATTTAAAACATATCATCCATAAAACAAGAACAGCTTTAAGTTGTCCGAAAGTCTGGGCCTAGACCTGTTAGAACCGCCTCTTTACTGGAGCCACCTCCTCTTTGTGTGGTTGAAAGTTTCTGCCATGAAAAACGAGTGAAACTATTAACGTCTACTAGATGTAAACAGTGAAGCCTGCAGAGGTTGCCTGTCCTTACAAAGTTGCAGTCATGTGATTTTGATAATTAAAGATTTACTTAACACAGTGTTGATTTATTGATGCTTGAATGCTATTTGCGTCCCTTTTAATTCAAGTGTCTATCCTTTGATTTCCTGTGGCATTTTAAAAACACAGGGGTACATTGTATGTTACGTAACACTTGCCTTTGACACTCTGTTAGATCCGGTTAACAGAAAGCAGGACAAGTACTAAAGAATAAATCATCCCCACCACGGAAGTTGCAGCTTATTTTCAGCGACAAACAATCACCCCCCACAGTTGGCAGGGGATGCAGTAAGTCTTTACATTTTAGCGAGGCACAGGTCACCACAAGGTTTAAACCGGAGTCGACGATTATCCTGCCCCTGAAGAAAATCAGCATCATCAGATAGCAACCTCAGCACCGACTCATCCTTTTGCACTCGGTACTCGTTCGTTCATTCAACAAATATAAGAACTGCATGAGTCTGTGAACCCTGGAGCTATACATGGACTATCAGGAGCACTGGTGTGGAACAACCGTGTCAGCACATTTAGACGCAGGAGGTCCAGCAGGGAGGAACCATGAAAACCGTGTTGGTTGTCCAGCGCTTACAGAGATTCAGGAAGTCTGGGAGTCTGGGGCTTGTATTTTATTCATGGAGCAGAAAACATGAAAAGTATAGCTAACAAAAATTCTGCAGTGGAGGAAAATGAGGACGCGAAAGAAAGAAAACTGCATCATAAGAACTTTTTCTGGGAAAGCAGGTAGGGAATAAGAAGGAGGCAGATATGCGGATGAGTAAATGTATAAGTACAGGAAGTGGCAACGCAACTAAATTATAAATGAGCTGATTGTTGATTGGTGTCCCCATCTGGACTCTGCTTAAATGAAAACACTTGTGGACAATTAAATAACTTAATCCCAAGGGCAAAACTCAAACATTTCTTTTGTGATTCTGACTAAGATTACTATACAATATGGGACTCTATAGTTTCCGTGATGTGGAAAATGTGGAAAGAATCATAGAATTTGACAGTGAAAATGGAATCGGTTGTAAAATGTGAAATATTGTGGAATTTACTCCTATCTGCTTTCCTACTAATTTAAGAGTTTTCCACAGAGTCAGAGCCAAATGAACAGGAAGATCTGGATGAGAGTCAAACCGCTGCAGCTTCCTGTCTCTGTGACCTCACGTGGCCTTGCAGGACTCAAGTGTCCCCCAGAGAGTCAGCGACAGCTAAGAGACCAACAAAAACAACCAAGTTGTCCAAGAAAGTAACTCAGTAGCTGTAGATAAAATGAAAAAGTTTTTGGTGAAGTGTTACAAGCGAGGAGAAGTGTTGTCAGAAATAGGGGTGGGTTTAAAAAATTGATTAATCGATTTAAATCGATTCAAGATAAATTAATTCAAAATCGATTCATAAAACTAAGGATC
>JAOXYM010000024.1:9114387-9130056 GCA_028567055.1 Leptatherina wallacei | reverse complement strand
CCGCACACTATGACCTCAGTCATAAACATTAAGGGGGATTGTAAGATTTTAACATCTGCAAAAGCTGAAAAGGAGGACAAATTATGGCAGCGTGGTTGTATTAGATTACATTAGAATTTGGATGAGTCACTGGTTACGTGATGTCACTTCAGAAAGAAGACACTGTCATGATTTTTGATGTTGCTGACCTTTGCTTGGTCATACTGTCTAAGTAAAGGCGGGCGGCCTGGGTAAGTCCATGGCAGAGAGCGGTTTCAAGCAAGTTGAAGTTGTGTAAACAAAGGTAATGGTGTCAGTGCGGAGAGGTGCTGGCTCAGAAGCACATTGACTCACACAAACACAGGTATGTTTTAAAAGAAAAAAAAATACAGATAAAAGAAGAAATCCATGTACACACAGAACTGTTAACAAACAAATTTGCATGTCACAAAGCGCAGACACAACTGACATAGAAAAATGTCTCTGTTCTTTTGGAAAAGCCACTTTTTTCTCACAAACTCAGGGTCCAACTGGGTCTGGTCCAAAACCAGTGACATTTGCACCACTTCCTTAAAGTACTCAATATACTGACAATAAAGGACACCACCACTCCTTAGTATACATTGTGAGTAACGGCAAATTTATGTGCAAACGTAAAAAATTGTCTTCGCAAGCTTAGCACCAGAGCTGTCGTGGCTGGATCCACTGTTGCCGTGGGAACAAAGTTGAGATTGAGATATCAGTGCTTGCCATGTGCTTGGTGTAAGTCGGTACACCAGTCATGAATGCAAAGAGTAAATGTTCATGCAGCCATTTGCAGCCAACGGATGGACAAGGAGCAGCGGATCTTCAAAATGTCGGCTGCAACCGTCATACTGAAAGTGTTAGTGAATTATGTATGTTCATCTGTATGGATTCATTTCTGATAAATGAATATATTCTGGGATTTATGAAATCCCAGAATATATTATATATATATTGATATATTTAGAAAATTTCTAAATGTATAAAGGATTAACTACTAGGATTCAATGCATATTGTTTAAGAAAAAGGAGCAGTAGAAATATGAAAGCAAGCAAATATATGCAGAAGTATATGTATTTATTACAGGAATAATAAAAAATACCCCGAAACTTTGCTGGATCTGATGGCAGTTCCACTCTGAAACCTCTGAAAAGAGTAAACAGTGATTAACATTTTAACTGAATGTCTGACAGAACAAAAATGGGACGTTCATGTTAACCAGAGAACAAATGGTCACAATCTTGTTTAGGAAAGGGATGCTGTCATCTGTGTCATTCTGATCACTACCGTATTATTTAAAATCCTGAGACAGGCTGCATGGTTTGGGTGTATGCAGTAGGGCCCTGGCCTCCTTGGTGCTCCGGGGGAAGACAGTCACCATCGTAGAATCTCTTTTTAATGCATCATATTTGTCAGGTCACAAAGATAAGAGGGAAAACAACAACAACAACAAAAACATATAGAATCACATAGAATAGGGCAAGCATGGTGGGTGACTGCTGGTCTGGATTGGTCCGCACAGGGATGGTTTCCACCCAGAACCAGATCAATGTTTGGCACCATTTCATGTTTTATTGCATGCGCCACATTAGCTTGTTCTGGGCACGTCCCCCGGCCTAGACAGACTGTGGGTGGTGGGGCAGAGACACAATAAAACAGTGATTTATTTATTCATTATTATTGTTCTTATTATGATGGTGGTGGTGATAATGATGGTAATAATAATAAAAATAATAATAATAATAATAATAATAATAATTATTATTATTATTATTATAAAAACACTATATTTTGACTGATATTTTTGTCAGTAGCTCTATGGACCATTCTTTCTTTGTTTCATTCACATTTGTAGCTTCCCCTGACTACATGCTGAAGTGTCCTTGGTCAAGACACTGAACCCCATGTTGTCTTCCGATGTGTCTAGATGCGAGCGATAGTAGAAAGCACTCAGTATGTAACAATAGAAGTGCTGAATGAGTATTAGTGTGTGTGTGAATGTGACATGTAGGGTCAAAGTGCTTTGAATGGTCAACATATAACTAGAAAAAGTGTCAATTTCATTAAAAATCTCAACTAACGATGTATTTATTTTGCCATTTAACTTTATTTCCTTGTTTCTTTTTGTTACAATTGGATACTGCACAATTGCGCTGTATAAACGCACACTGTATACACTATATACACTATATCCCCTTTTGTACAATAAAAATAAATAAATAGATAAAGATAGAATAAAATCCTGCAACCAGTAACCCTTTCTGCAGGAATTTTCAGGTGTACCTATCAACTCACCTGTTTGCTTAACATCCCGTTCATCTAAGCAACACTTTGTAAATGCAGCAATCTTTACTTCTGCTCACATAAATGTTCTTTATATTACAACCATTGTCATTTAAAACCACATCACCTGGAAAAGTTTCTGCAGAAGTCCACTGTTCTCTGTGACGTGTTTATCACTTCACTGCCACCAAGCCAGGAAACACAGGAAGAACATCTGTTGGTTCATTTCCTTTTTGGGCATTCTCTATTGGAGTCAATGAAAATCTTCACCCTGGACAGTGTTTTCTAAAAAGTTTGTTACCAGTGTAAATACTTGAGGCAAATGATAGAAAAATCTGTAGTAGTTATCAAAATACCAACAAGGACAAACTATGCCATGATATAAAAAAAACATAATGTCTCATAAATAGAATTATTAAACAAGGAATGAATTGAATGCATCTTTGAATTGTAATGCAGAACAATCTGCTCCAAAACACGCAAGTCATTTGGATTTCAATGAGTAAAAATGTCAAACTTCAATATTAATATATTTCAGCTGGCAACAAGCTATTTAACACTGACTGATGCAGTAAGCAGCTTCTGTTCTTAAACAACCATGTTGGCAGAAACCTCCTCTGGTCATGACATAGAAGCTACTTCCTTTCAGAAAGGTCAACTTCTCACTGGTCTGATTCAAGCAAGCAAAGAAACCAAGAAGGTGTTAAAATGATTACATTTAGTTATTGATGATGAACCATCATTTGAATGAACCTTATCAAAAATCATGTTCATTTTTGGTCAGTTCAGATTATAGAATAAACTGTAAGTCAAAGTGAGATCTTTTACACACATATACAAAGAGAACGGGACTAAAATAGCTATGAAACAGCCTTTTATGTTGCTAAGTATGGTGTTACTGAGGTGCTCAAAGACTCTGAAGCATTGAAAAAAGGGACAGGCAGTAGGATAGGATTGTGGTTGAAATACAAGGTCAGCTGTTACCTGAATATATTGAATGATCAAGTTTTTCCATCAAAATATTCTTTTCTTCTCTGTGTGCACAGGTATATTCCAAGAAAACAATGCTAGGATTCATAATGTTCAGATTGTGAAAAAATGCTTTACACAGGGATTTCCTACCCAACAGTGGGTGGTACCATTTGGGAATGAATAGACTGATGAGTTGACGTGTGTTGAGTGTGAATGGGCTTTAGAATTTTCCATATGTTTAATATCCATGTGCATAACCTATTGACCATCATCAGCATCAATGAATCTGTAGTCCTTGTATACAAATGTAAATCTAACTATGGTCATACCTCAGACTGCAGTCTGCTTATCATAATTCTTCCATAAATTTCATTGCAGCAGAAGTGAAGGCAGTATTTTGGCAAACTGTTGTCGTTAGCGTGGATTCACTCCCTCTGCCTCAGATTTATAAAACACTTCTGGTTGTGTTTTATAAATCTCAATCACCGTGAACCTCCTCACACTCCAACAGTTAACCATTCATGGGATCAGAAAATTACTTAAACATTCAATCAAGTCTTGCGCTCATTTCACCTCCCATTAAAGCTGCCAGTGAGAGGAAGCGCGCTTTACTTGTATCACATTGGTGAGATTCTCCATCAGCAGAGCAGCTGCCCTCATGCTCAGCTGCTCCTGCTATTTATAGCGCATGCACCGTCATTGTCAGTAAACCATCATAATTAGTTATCATTGTTAAACATCAGCAAGGTGAGTAGTGTTAGTTATTAACTCAACTAAAACAGACTAAACATTAAAACGTTTGAAGATATTCTAAAGGCATTAACTAATAGTGAGGAGGAATATTTAAACTAGTAGAACTAAGCTAATAAATGAGACATTCTTTAGCTCTAATATTGGATATTCATGTTTTTTATGCACAAATCATGCTCTTGTTTTAATTGCAGGTATTGTTTCTACAGCCAAACACCAAAAAAAAACAAAAAAAAACAAAGCACATTTTAAAGAGGATTGAAGCGGGCTGCAACTCTATTTTTTATTTATTTAAAAAGAGGCTTTAAAAGAAAGTTAAGTTATTAAATAAAGCACCAATTTTCCAATTATCAAAAAGCATAAGTAAAAAATTACATACAGCCTCCAAGGAGAATTAGTAAAGTGGGAGAGAAATGGTTGCAGGAGCAAAGAAATGCAAGATGAGAAATATCTGTTAATTATTTTAAAAGTGGTAAAAAGTAGTAAAAATTCATTGTGATTTAACGCAACGTTTGTGGATTTTATTTTTCTTTCAACAGCCCTTTCATCTAAAACATTAAACATCTAATTATCAGCTCTTGTTGAACCACATGGTTTTTCTACAAAATCTATCGGGACCCTTTAGATGCTTCACATCTTTACTAAACAAGCTGCCTTCGTTAGTTCCCTTGTTTTCTTGTATTTTGTGTCTCTTATAGCATCTTCTTGAACCTTCATATTACATCATTCTGATACATCTCATTTTTCATTATGAAGTTGCTTTTATTCTTTTTTTGATATTACCATTTGGAGTCACAGAGCTGCTGCTAAACAGAATAAATCTGCAAAAATCTCAGAAAAAATGTGCAAATTAAAAGAGGAATAGATGAAAGAAACAAATACATAGATTATGTGTACATTTAAAACATGATTGCATGTTTCTTTTAATTACTTATTATTGTTGATTGCATGTTACTCATATCCAGAAATCAATACATTTTGGCACATTTATTAATTCATATTTTGAAAAAAAAAGAGAAAATAGATGAAATGTTTTTCTTTACCGTGCTTTCTAAATGTTTTTTTTATAACAGATTTAATGTACTTGAATTTGATTATCTCAGAATAATGTATTATTTTTTTCTGAATGATAAATGGCATCTTTTCAAGTTCAAAAAAGTGTCTTGCAATGATTTTTTTATAGTTATGTTGATCCCTCCCTCCTTCCCTCCGTACTTCCATCGATCCATCCATGCATGCATGAATTCAATTATTTCACTTTTTGACTTAAAAACAGGAAAACAGCGATGCAGTTGGTGAGCAGGACAGCTGTTAGTAGGTCCTTGATAGCAGGCCCCACAGCTATTTAGCTGATCTTTTAAGCAAAGCACAAAATCCATCCTAGCTGCAATGCTGGAGCTGTGAGAATTTTACTCTTAGAAGTCAACAAGCAATTCATGTGGTTTCTGTTCTGTTCTGTACGACCAAGGTAATCACAGCTGTCTCTTGTTATCAGCTTTAACAGGTGTACAGTAAGTACAAGAGGTCTGCTAAATGAACCTCCATCCGGCTTTAGTCTCAGCACTCGCTGGCAGGTTAGACCATGCAGACATTCAGCCAGCTACATCTAAAAAAAGCTGCTTTACTGGAGCTGGGACACAGAGTTCACCCGCTCATATTCCTGAAGCAATGAGTTATTTTAAATACTAGCACAGCAGATCACATGCAAGAAGTGTCTTTTGATTCTGTCAGAGGATTTCGCAAGCATGTATAAGTTATAGATTGTTAGTACTCCAGATTACTGATAGTTAGCAGGTAGCAGATTATGAAACATGGGCAAATACTGATTTAGCTGTCTGACAGGATAATCATGGTGTTAAAGGCAACAGCTATACCAAAGACTCTCTTATCACAGATCTGTGTTTAAATTGGCCATGTACCATGGAGTCACACTGCCCTGAATACTAAGTTAAAGCTGTAAGACTGAACCTGTGGGTCTTTGTTGTGTTATCCAGCTCGTTGTTTGTTCATTGCATGATGCTTCCCGACCGCACTCGACTCCACTCGCTGTTCACACCAGGTGCAACTGTCTGCTTAGTTGGCTGTGTGGACAAAACTATCATGACACAGACCGGACCTAAAATGTTTGCATGTGTGTTAGTATTCCACTGTGAACATTGTAGATCTCTTTGTTCACAAGTGTCGAATATCTTTTTGTCTTTTCCAGAAGTTGATGCTACAGATGTTACCCTGGGGAAGGGAATTTGAACTCTTGGTTTGTGCATCGTGCTGTCAGATTTTTAACCCATGCTGACACGTGTGGAAGCCATTTGCATAAATTTGCAAATAACGTCTTCCTTCAGAAAACAAGCTTCTTTTTTTTTTTTACCTGAACAATCAGAGACCTGCAGTGTTTCCACATCACATTTTGTTTTCAGTTCAGTGCAGTAAGAGATTTGTCCTTGGTGGTAATGAAGAGAAAAAGGCACCGTCAACAGAGTAAACATGGAGTAAACTCAAATCAAGCTGATAACTTTGATTTTTGAATTAGTTCATCTAACAAGGCAGACTGAGGTCAGACTATGAAGCCCTCAAAGATCTTGGATCCTTATAAAAACCTAAAAAGTAACTTCTTACAATAAGAAACCAAAACATAAAAAGTTTTTATTGATTCAAGTCTTATTCTTTCAGTTTGATGTTTAATTCTGGTTGTTTTCACTTCAACTAGATTTGGGAACACTACCATCCCCTGAAAATACCAAGACAGTGTTAATAATGCAAGTCGTGCTTCCCAACGACACAATAATTGATCACTGGCTTCAGGAAGTATACTTTCAGTGGCTGCTCTGTCAAAAATACGACTGAAGGGGGGGAAAGAAAAATGACTTGTGCATCTAATTAGGTTGAAAATTGTTCATGTCCAAAATATCATCCTTTTCCAAAAGTAAGTGGAAGGTGGGGGGACTGCTGTGTGACTGTGGCAGCTAATGGGTGGAAATACATTTATTGGCTGTGCAGGAAAAGCTGCAAAACCAGAGTTTGATATGATGAAAATGTTATAGCCTCAAGCATAACACTTCCCTCGCAAGTGACCCTGGATGTCTTTGATCTTGCAGTCATGGATTCGGTCCATTAAAATTTTCATGTTTTTTTACCTGCATACAAAAATAACAGTTGAGCCAAACTGTATCTATTTGTCTGCCATCTGTTGCACCATCTAAGTGCATGAAATTTGCATTTATCAGTACATTTTATATTCACACAGTAATTTGAGCATGCGGCACCCCTGTGCAACCTTTCAATAAAACAGCTTCCTCTCAGCCTTTCTGTTGTACCATTTTTTGCACCACAAGCATCGAAATGTCAAAATCACCAGAAGTCATTGATATATATTAAAAATATATATCAATAACTTCCTTCCACTCAGTTTTTTTTGGGATTGGATCAGGTTGGATTTTTGTTTATTTCATTTGCATAGCCCATTTGATGTACTAGACAATTCATTGGGAGGGTTATCCATTCACATGAAATGTCAGTGCTTATGCTTTCATTAAATCTAAAATGCAATCACTCCACAGTTCACTGCACACCAATTGTTTCTCAGCCAAAAGGTCCATCCAGTTTCAGTTTCAAACGCACACTCTGTCTATCACAGATTCAGACATTGCTCATTTAGTAGTAAATGACAAAATGTTCTCTTGGGTTATTTGAATTCTACTATGGATTTTAAAGCCTTATATTTAAAGATATTTATTCCACAGTTTGGCTTTCTGAGAAATCATGTTGCTCCATAACTGACGGCACATCAAACAATACAATGTTCCATACATCACAATGACATAAGTAATAATATTTACTGGCTACCAGAATATCTGTATGTTTGTATCAATTTTATGGATATTTTATTTATTTATTTTATCCCCATCTGTGTGTCTATTTTGTATTGGATGTTTATAAAGTTTAACCAGGGACAAGGACTACATTACATTACAACATCTGCATTTTTCCATCTGTAATATTGTTTTTATTGTATTGCCCTAGTAAAGTCAATTTTAAAATGAAATGCAAAAGTCATAGTTTTCATATGAGGTGATTAAGATTACGCCAGTGAAAATGAACATGCACGTAATCATCATACAAATTGAAGTTATTTTCAAGACTTTGACAAGCAAATTTAAGAACATGTTGCAACAACGCTGGTCCTCAATGACCAGACTTATATGGAATTATGGAAAAGCGATGGGGTTAAACAAAAAAGGTTTAGCTTTAATCTCCACGTGGAGATGGAGCTTAAATCACATAGGGTTTCTCAAAATGCTGGAGGTGTCCACAAAATACAGATTGAAAGATCTCAGATTAAATGAAACAAAGAGAGTTCCATTTGACCTAAGTGAACTGCTTGTATGTGAACTCTTAACCCCTTAATGCCACAATGATTCACAATCATGTAAAAACAAAATAGATACAGGAAAAAGATCTAGAGAACAAAATACTAAAAAGACTTAAATTAAATGCAGTTAAATAAAAAAAAGATTAATAGATAAGAATTGATAATAAATAAAATGTATAAATAATTGTAATCATTTCATAATGTGATCAAATAAACTACATTTTAAAAAAGGCAAGAGGGTTTTTTTGGCAAATCTTCGACATCAGGCGTCACACAACAGTCAATCGTTCATCTTCCGTTTCTCAAGGGGTTGACCAATCAAGATTTGATCCATGATCTACAGTTAATCATTACTGTCTACAGTTATGACACTGAAACAAACAATTTCATGTTGTGAAAAATGATGCACAGCAAATCCCCTGACCCACAGCTGACAATGTTCACTGGGAAACAGGTGAGGGATTAAGTGACACATGTTATATGTCGTAGAAATTAAAGCCTAGAGGAGAAGAATCTGGAACAACCATCACTGATCTTTTGTGTGTTGATTAAGGTAAGGACCTTTTTGGAGGACATTAAGTCATAATCAAAGCTTGGCAGTAGAACTCTGCCCTGCATTGTTTCCTCAGTCCTGTCGCTTTCTCTGGATTTCTGACTATTACCACCTGCCCCCCGACACAGAACTATAGGACCCAATCCCAAAACTAATCCAGCTGCCTACAAAAATCATCACATAAACGCACACCTATTTATAACAACAAATTGCTGCAGCAATAAAGAAAGGCACAAAATAGCTGTTGTTCACAAACGTACATACAGTCCTAGCATGGAGCCAGAATCAGATAATATAATTATTCATAAACTATCAGAATGTCCTGCAAGTATAAGGAGTCAAATAGAGGGTTTAAAAGTAATTAACAGGTAAATTGACAGTAAAACAAATGTTCTCACTTTCACAGACACAGACTAACATCAGAGAAAAACAATAGTAAGTCTCCAAGTGTCTAGCACACTCCAATATAAAACCTGGGAATAATGCGTCAATAAGCTGTTCTCCCCTCACTAGGCTACTGAAAAAGAAATAGTAAGACAGCATGTAACATGTAACTGAGTGGGTGGAATCAAGCCTTTACTTTTGTATCACTTTTAGTTTTTTTTTTTACATACTCACCTAGCTTTCTGTTTGTAGTGTCCTGCTTTGATCTTCTTCTCTACTTCACTTGTTAATTCTGACACTGCTTAAAGCTAACTAAACTCTGAGATGCTGTTGCTGAGGTACTTCTCTTCATCACCCTGAGATTGAGGCAGCGTATATGTTCGAGATAATATCACAGCAACAGAGAAAATGTTTTCTTTTTACCACTAATGATGTATAAAATATACATTTTCCACTGTACATGTTTTTTTTTAAAGCAACGAAGACTTGCACAGGTGGTTATCCCAAATTATGATGACAAAAGACATGTTTTTACCTCTTGATTACCGAATAAGAAGTAAAGGATTCTGCATATTCTTGGTCTGGGGATAAATTTCTTCCTTGAGAAAATAAAGTAGCATAGAAATGTTTCCGTGCCAAATCTCATGGGTGCGGGTGCTTCTTTAATCCTTCCCTGAATGGCAGCTCAGAGTATTAAAAAGTGAATAATGAGAAAGATGCGTCTATAATGCAATGAGTTTTGAGTAATATCAGCCCTTGGAGGGATGATTACACTTTGCAATTCGGAGAAGTTTTTCTCTTAGAGACAGACCCATATGGATCAGGGTGTTGGATTGGGATGGATTTAGATAATTTAGTTTTTTTTTCCTCTTTTTTTCTCCCTCAAAAATAAAAAAAGTAAAAAATTGGGCTCTTTGTGATGATCTTTGTGATGTGGGTGGTTAATGCATTGGACATATTCCTCTTCATATTTACTCTCTCAATTAGCCCAGCGGGTCTGATTTGATACCTAGTGGATGTGAGGACAATCTTGCCATATCCCTTTTTAAACAACAAATGTAACCACCTAATCAACCTGCTACTTTAAGCTACTTCAATTTAATGCAGCAGTAATTATGGTCAGAAGGTCAGTTGATTTAAATGGACATGCAGGGTGGGTGTGAGGTAGTCGTATACTAATAATATAATTATGTCTCCATTAATTTACCTTTCTGTTTTATTGCTTCTAATTGATCTCTTAGTTGTAAAGATGTTAGAAGTGTCTCTTTTTGTCTTGTGTACAATACCGGAAGGCAATTGTGGTACATTTTATGCCTATGTTTGATAATGGAGACGTGATGGGAGAAGAGGGGAGAGACAGGGCATGGCATGCAGCAAAGGTCACTAATGGAGCCAGAACATTTTGATTCATAAAACCCCCAAGGTTACAAGAGCGTCCTAAAAAGTGCTTTTCTAAAAACATGAAATATAAAAGAGGGATCCAGGTTTCATAGAACAAGAAGCCCTTGTTATTTTTCTCAGATTTAATCACTGATTTCTTTGCTCCACGACCCAATTTCGCTCGTGCATTTCAACCTGTTTACGTAGCACAGTGTGAATACTAAGCATGATTAGGAGCGGTTCCCTGCTGTAGCCTCATCACCCAAATCTAAATTGCACACCTGTCAACAAAAGACAACAAGGCAATGGAGGGAAAAATAACGAGTGTATTTTGGTCATTAATGCACAGTGGGTAGCGTGTCCTCCAAAGACTGTGGTACACAATTGAGAGGACTGCATCACAGCATCATGACAACACTCTTATTATTGTGATCACACACTTTGTGGCTGAGTGTCCCTCTGGGTTACCTGAGAGTGGCAGACTCCACAGGTCTGCTGAGCACGAGGTCTTATTAACTGTGTGGTAACACTTTTTTTTTTTTCTCACCAGCTGTCACCACGGTTAGTGCTTTATCAAAGCATGTGATAAGTGACCATTTAGAGCTGCCTAAAGTAAGCTCATATTTTAGGCAGTGGCTCGTGGTCTCTTACACGTCGGCATAACCATGAACCTTATTTGTTGCATCTGAATGCAGAGGGTGTGAACTGATGTTGTGTTTTACTAGCGCTGCACTGCAGCAGCTGGGCAGACCAGCTGACCTGAAGATAACTTCTATGTTAAGTGAACATAGGCCATCTAAAGTAATAAAATAGAAGGGGGACTGTTAACAGGGAACACAGCTTAATGGTCTCCGCCTGTTTTCTTTTTAAGTAGCATGTTTATGAATGCAGGGCGGTGCAAGTGGCACGAACTATAACATAATGTAAGTTAATATGCATAATTGCTGTCAAATCACATGAATCCATGCTCTTTCTCAAGCTTGTAAATGTGCTGAAGATGTAATTTTGTGTTGCATTGCATCTCTAATGGAATTTGTTCATTAACTTTGCTTATCCAACCAGCCAAGTAATTGCATCCCCTTTGGTTGTAAAGTTTTTCTCTGCATTCAGGCCTTCCTGAATGCTTTACCTTAGTGTGGCCGTGCAGTAAAACAATTAATTTGGATGTAATCTCAACTCCGGGGGTTCTGCATCATATAAAGGTTGAGAAGGCAAAATTGATTTTATTGTTTTAATTAGATTGTGTGGGGTTTTTATTTGGATGTATGTTTGTTGGTGGTGTGTCCTCTTACTCTCTTAAGACATTAGAACAAACAGCAGCGTCGGCTTAAATCTGAAATATCCTTTTTTTCCACCCGAACATGGAACCTTTTATTGTTTTTATAGACTCACTGGATAAAAAGGTATGCAGCATATTATTTACAGTAAGAACTCAGCTCTTATAATATAAAGCTGCCTTCAGAAACCTCAAAGAAACACCCAAGTGGAATATGACTTTTTGATTTTTATATCTCCTCAACAACAAAAGAGAAAAACAAAATGAATGATGGAAGAAATCCATATTTGAGCTGTGACATGGAAAGAATATAAGATGCTGAAGGTAAACCATTTTAGAATAAAATGTGTTGAAAATGTGGATTTAAGTTTATGTTAAATTCCCATTTTAGATTATTAACACCTGTGAATTTGTAGACATGCTTTGTCGCGTGTTAACAATATATGCATTGGGAAAAATCTCAATAAAATTATAACAAAGTGCAAATACAAATGACTAATTAAAATTCATGTTAGAACATCTCATCTGCATATGATTACCTGTTCAGTGGATGGACAGAAATTATTTGCTTGGCACAGAATCAGGATGAAAATGAAGCATGGCAGAATGTAGAACAAGAGGTAAAAATTAGACAATAGCTTATTCCCTGTTGTACAAATTAGACAAATCCTGCAGTTAGCTATTTGCCATTTTTCAGCCAGTTTTCCAAAATAGTGATAGTGAATGATTGACAGGGCACCAGCACACATATACTCATTAAAAGTTAGAGGGGATATAGAAAATACCGTTCACATTAAATCAACCTCTGCTTGGCTGTAAATCCAGTTGAGGTTTGTGACCCATAACTCTGTTTTCAAACTGGTTGCTGAGAGATCGATTTCATTTCATGGTTGACATCGATTCGAGGAAAAGAGAAGATAATCATGTCATTGCAGGCTGATAATTGGTTCATGAGATTGCCGTTGGCCTCTTTTCTTCTGAAAAGTTTATGATTAATGATCTTGTATTGTCAGCCAACTCATGTTCTTCACCTTACTAACTTCCTCTGCTTCTTGAACTTCTCTCTCCTTGGTAATCTAAACCAATGGGAACTCTGGAAAAAGTGTGTTTTCACTCTCCAAACAGCCACAAGGCTGTACAGATACTGTTTTTGAGCTCTGAGGCACAGAACAGAGCCAGCATGGTTCTACAGAGATTGTACTGTAGTGCATGCTTAAGGCTGTAAAGGCAGAGTGACATTATGCACAATGTAAACTGAATTATGCTCGGGCCTTATTGCCATTTTTTGCCTCAGCATTTCATTGTAGAGAGAATCAAAGTATATTGATCACCACAGCAGGGGCCTGTTTTTACAGCTTTTAACTGGTTTGGGAGCACAGCTTGACAACATATTGTGGCATTGTCTGAAGGCACTCACAACTTTAAAAGGTTTTGCTCGCACAACCATGGCTGGTGTGTAACATTTTTGGTTTATTTTATTTCATTCTTTTCAAAGCTTGATTCCAGTTTTTTTCATACAATTAGTTGGGCAGAGTCTCCACACATGTCAACCACCCGGGGTCTGATCCATATAATCAATCACACAAAATGGCTAGAAATGGAATTTGTGTTAATAACAGTTTCAGTCTTAGAAGCATGTGCTTCCATTGGTGCCATCCATTCATTAGTTTTTTGTTAAGTAAATTAAATGTGGTACTCAAATTAAGTCGTTTCGGAACAATGTGGACGCCTAAAAGGGGATGTACTAACCAATCAGCACAGCAACCGTTTCAGGTCTGGTTAGGTTTTTGCATATTGTATATAAAATGTAGATATTTTAGATTTCTTGTTATATTATATAAAGCCTTTTTTGTACAGTGGTCGCATTTTATCAGCTCAGAAAAGACGTCCCCATTATCACAGGCATAATTTCTCTTTGGTAATTTACACAGACCACACAGAGGGGGCTCAGTGCTGCATCAACTTGTGTTAGCACGCAGCTTCTTCAGCTGATTGACCAGTGTGTTGGTAATAAAACGTGATGACCACCACACAACCAATGTCAGTATAATTTGTTATTTGGTACAGCGTGTGAACAGGGCTCTAAATTAACACCTGCCAGAAGTGGGTTAAAATTCCGTTTGGCAGGTATAAATAAAAACTTCAAGCCACTTTGGCTGCTGATTCACTGTTAAAGACGCTTCTTTCAAGAGAATGAAAAGAGCTGCTGCTGCTCAGCAGGCAGTGGGCAGGACTTTAGTTTGATGGCCACACCATGCGGCCAATCACATTTTGGGAATAGCAGATATACCATTATGTTCAAGACTAAAGGGGGGATAAGCGCTCCTCAGACAGTGTGGTGGTGCAGTCCAGGTTAACAGAACGACAGAGAAGACTGGGGAGCTGGCTTAAATGCAGGCAAGTCAGAAAAAGTAAAGAAATGAACAAACACCATAAACAAGCAGCATCTGGCTGCATTTAGGTGACATTGGAGAATGAAAAGTAAAATAAAGAATTTGTAAAACGAAAATATAAAAAATTCTTAAAGTGTCATAATGTTCAGATATTGGTCTTTATTTAATTTAACTGGTTCTTTGTTTTTAAAGGTTTGATTGAAATGTTAAATAATAGCCCCTAACTCTTTTTTGTTTCAATGCATAAAAAATGCATAAAAATAATTTTTTTATCAAAACAGAAACAAAAGTTTACCAACAAAATCAGCTTCATGAAGCTATATTAGGTTACAAAAGAAACTCTTGAGTAAAACTAGATTGAGAATGATTTTGGTGTTGGAGTTGGTTCTTCTAAGGAGCCAGACCTCCTATCATAATGAATGAGCTATCACTATATTTTTCATGAACATTGTTCCAAGAAGTATCATCCATGTATTGTGTGCTTACTTTAGCGTACCTAATAGTGTTCATGAGCTACTGCCTGAACAAAGTGCAGCTGAAGGAGGAAAGAAATCTAAACGAAAGGAGATGTGTACAAGGAAAGAAAAAAAACTAGCTGTAATTAAAATGTGTCTGTGGAACACAACAATGTAGTCGGGTATCTAGGTTAGGCCATGGCAGTCACAGTCTAGTGGTAGTCTTACTGCAGTTCTAAACGCCGCACAAGGCGCCCTTATTTTTCACTGAGTCCTGCCCCCCAAATTGTCTGTGCAAGCCACCGGTAAGAGGAGTGTGTTCTAGCATGCCAGCTCGTCCTTCTACACATAATATGATCATCTCTGTTGCCAGCTTAGAGGTGTGTAAGTGGTGCATCAACTTTAAACACCTATTCCATCTCTGTGATTAAAATACAGGTGAACGTAAGACACATTTGTTGTGCCTTGGGCTCGTTCGTTTAATGGGGCAGTGTGTGATTAAGTGGGATTAATTGGTGGGATCGATCTATTACTAATTACTCCTCCTTTACTGAGCATGTAGGCGAAACAGTGGTCGCTAGAAACCAAAAACAGCTCTTGGTTTCACGTCATTAGACACCAGTGAACCATTACACTACAGAACTTTTGCAGATTTTCCTGGTGATGCGCCCTCTAACAATGATTAATTCAGCATCCATTATGCATCCTACCTGTACTGTGAGCTCTCTCTCAGTAAAAGTCAGTCTAATGTTGACTCTTGTCCTATGTCTTGCTCTTTCTTTCTTTCTTTTTCTTTCTTTCTTTCTTTCTTTCTTTCTTTCTTTCTTTCTTTCTTTCTTTCTTTCTTTCT
>JAOXYM010000024.1:9056766-9069358 GCA_028567055.1 Leptatherina wallacei | reverse complement strand
TGTGTGTGTGTGTGTGTGTGTGTGTGTGTGTGTGTGTGTGTGTGTGTGTGTGTGTGTGTGTGTGTGTGCGTGCGTGCCTGAAAGAGTCTTTTCAAATAGATACAACCATAGAAACTACCTTATAAAGGAAACCACTGCCACCTAGTGGACAAACTGATTCCCTGCATGATTTTTTCTTTGTAGATTAAAGTCACAGCTCGTGACACTGAATGTATTTATGGGTGAAAACCATAATTGCCCTGCTTAAGGTGGCTCATTATAAATGTCATAATGTTATCTGATTTCTTAGGTTTTAGTAAGAGGCTCCTTTTGTTTTATTCACCTCTCCTTCTTCTCACTTTAACTGCTCCACAGCCACACTTTTCACTTCATATCACTGCTCCTATAAGAGGGTAATTGGCAGCAAACTGAAAGCCGCAAGAGTCTCACAGGTCTGTTTTGTTTACGGAGGAAAATTGGCATCCTTGAGATGCCTCTCGTCTTTATCGCTCTGACTTTTTGAAGCAACCGCAGTATGCTAATCCTTGAAGACTTCAGCTCCCACCTGCCAGCCCTCATTATTTCCATGCTATTTTTGAGATAAACAATGTAGGGTAGCTCAGTGCCATTGAGGTTTTTCTTCCATCATTCGGTAATGAAGATGGAGATGGCAAACAGGCCCGCGAGCAAAGAAGCAGACTAAGACTTTATCAAATATTTTCCTGTGCCAAGGCCGGTTACCTCTGAGATTCTACGACATTGGTGAACAGAGATGAACTTTTCAAACATTTGAGTTTATTAAAGTGAGGTAATAAGCGTCATTGCCAGCTCCAGCCAGTGAGTGGAGTCCACTGCTGTTTCCAGGACCAAGAACAAAGTTCAACTAAAATTCAGAATGTGCTAAAATGAGACATTTGTGTTCATTTTGATCAGACTGGATGGAGAAATTCTACTTTATTTATACCGCTTTCTCTTTTGTACAGACAGCGGAGAGACGCCGGGAAGGGATGCTGCGTAAACAAACATGCACAGCGGGATCAAAACAAAGTTGATCTATCTCATGATTAAGTCTCCAAACGGTATATTAATTATAATTTGAATCATTTCTATAAAAACAAGAATTACTGGAAAAACAAGAATGACTAAAAACAGAGCTGATGTGTTCACTTCAGTTGCTCTGCATCATTTTCTGTATAAGTTTCACCTTGCTGTAAAAAAAAGTTTAAAAAAAAAAGATATTTGATCAACACAATGGCTTCAACAGTTTCATGGCTTTTGTCCCTCCCCCCCAAAAAACTCTTGGAGGTTCTTGGCCTTATCTCCAACACCTCTATCCCCATGCATACATACAATTAACCCCTTCCCCCTTTCTCCGTACCACTGTTGACCATTAGCATAAGCACAATAGCTGAACAGAGAAGAGGTAGTGAGCAAAAACCACAAAACCACCCTTAAAGCTCACTGCTATTCTTTCACCTCTGGCTTGTTTTAACCTGCTTGTCTGTTTTCACACAAAAATGTTTGTTCCTTCAATTTTTATTATCTTCTGCACAGTATGCCATTTCTTCACATTCTCACCTGGTTGCATATGAACTTTGATCATTTAAACCTTGTCACTAAAATGAGTAATTTATTCTTTTTATCCCATCAAATACTCAAATAAATACACAGCAGATGGAAAGCAAGATTATGCCTATTTCGAAATGGCTGAACAAAAGTAAAAATTCAGGAAAATTAAAAGGTGTTTAACCTTACAGGGTGGCAAAATCGCAGCAACAACTTGTGAAATGAGGAAAAAAATAAATAAGTGAATAAAAACATAACATCCAGTGTTGATGCGGGCGGCTATTTTATTGATATAAAGTCTACAAGAACAGATTTATTGAACCACTGACAGAACATAAATGCCAGTGTTAGTCATTTTTCATATGATGGGAATACAAAAAATAAATATATGGAGTACAAATGTAGAAAAAATGGAATCTATAATTATTACATGGGAAAGTCTGCAAAACACATGTGTGCATGTGGAGAACATCACACCAAAGTGGCTCATAAAGGCTTATCTTACCAAATATTTTAGGGAAATAGGTAGTTTTGACAGAATCAAAAATCTTCATCTATATTCAGCTCAAGTTATTTCTTTTAAAAAAAAGAATTGATAGCAAGTAAATCAAACTGTGCATAACAGCTACGAAAATACATTCAACAGTAAAATGGGAACCATTTCAGTGCAAATTTAGTGTGACAAAGCTCACAGTTTTATCGTGTTTCCAGAAAGAAGGGACATTTTAAAATGCCAAAATGTTTCTATAACCACCTAAAAACTTCAGTGCACCAAGTGAATCCCAGAGATGGACAATCAAAGAAATATAAAACAGGACTGGAACTTTGTTTAGATGCAAGAGAAAAAGGAGTAATCTCAAAAAACTCATGCAAGCTGTTCAAAGAAAATAATAATGAAGAAAAAAAACATCTTTAAACTACTACAAATCTCCCAAGTCAGTTATTACATACAACAGAAAGCAGTTGTTCATGCTTTTACAATCACACACACAAATTAAGGCACCATGCAAAAAAAAAAAAAGAAAAAAGAATGGCTTAAAAAGAATGGAGAAGAAACACCTTCAAACAAAATGGCACAAAACAGCAGCTTTGAACTGCCTTTTGCCTGCAGGGCAACATGCAGGGTTTAAGCGGACCCACAAAGTAGTTTCTTTTCACACACGTGCAAATGTCCAGGAGGGAGGAATGATCTGAGGTGGTGGGGAAGAGGAAGGACACAATGCATATAGATGCTAAACCAATGTTCTTAATCTTTTAGAACATAAAGTTAACAACGAGGAGGTAGTTTATTTAACGCAGAAGTATGAATGGGACGTTTTTGGGGGTCAGCGGGTTCCACAGTATTACTCTCATTTTGCTCCTTTAATCCCATTTTTAGTGGGATTGCAGCTTTTGCACATTTACCCGTGAACCAGTGACACCCCGTGATGCAAAGCTCGCTTCCACATGTAGTATGTTGAGCGTGCCGTGAACGGGAAGTAAGATCGGAATTCTTTGAACGTAGGGAAGGATTTTTCCTCAAAGCGTTGCTGCAAGAAGAGCTTGGCCTTGGCCTTAAAGTTGGCCAAAGCTACAACATCCAAGGCAAACACCTGCTTATCTATGGGTGCCTTTCTGTGAAATGTGTGCTTTGAATGTGGGGCATCAAAAGAGGGCATGGTGGAACCTTCCAGATATTTAGGGATGTTGACAAATGGGAGGCAATTCTGACTCTCCATTGTCTGGTTTCCTGCACCCGTGCTCTCCAAACTCTCTGGGACTTTGAGCTCTGCACTCTGGTTGATCATCTTCTTCTTCTTCTTCATCTTCTTCTTCTTTTTCATCTTGCGGTTCTGGCTGCTTCGCCACAGCCAATAAAGACAAGAAGACATGGATGGGAACTTGAGCTTGAACTTAGTCAAGGACCATCTGGACTTCTGAACATGCAACTTTGCAGCTTCTCTAAGCTGCTTTTTACTCATGTAAGCCACCCTGAAACTTCTGTGTTTTTGTCTGCAGATCCTGGGCCTGGGTGCAAAGGGCGGTTTAATGTTGGACAACACTGACTGACTTTTGGGGCTTTCGCTCTTGTCGGCATCTGAGCTGTCCTCACTGCTGCCAAGATTGCCTTTGTAGCCCCTGTTAATGAACATGGCTTCTCTCCTCCAGTTGTAGTAGGTCGATCGAGAAATTCCTGGAAAATTCCTCTTGAAGATCCTGAAAGGGAAGGAGGTGTTCATGGCAATGCATTGCTGCAGACAGCGCTTAGCTTCCTGCATATGTGCTACATTCTGAGCCCGCTCCACATCCAACCTGCCGAGGCTGAGGCCGAACATGCTGGCCACGCTGTCATGGTGGTCTGACTCATCCTGCTTTGCTTCAGGTGATGACCAAACTTCCTGCTCCGTGCTCTCTCCAGGACTAATTTCTCCAGTTGAAGATGAGGTGGAGAGGTTTCCTCCAGATTTCAAGAGCTCATGCTTCCAGTTATAGTACGACGACCTGGAGATCTCTGGGAAAAACTCTTTAAACTGGTGCAAAGGAATTAGCTTGCCTTCCAAGTAACAAGCCTGTAGGAAATACTTGGCCTCATATCTAGCTGCAGACTTTTTGCAGTGCTCCTGTGTTTGCCTCTTCCAACGGTAGAAGGTCCTCTTGGTGATGTTGTACTTGTCCTTCAGACTTGGGTAAGAAAGCTGCCCTTCCTGGTTTAGCTGCTCCTGGCTTTGGAGTGGCAACACGCTCTGCTCACTGTCAGGGCGTTCGATCATGTGCGCGCTCGTCTGAACGAGCGCTACAAAATAATTTGGCCTGAACGACTCAGACAGCAGCTGGCCAGACCACATTATGTGTATGGTTTGCGGCTCCGAGTCTTCAGGCCACTTCCTGGGGCGTATGAGTCGGTTGAAATAAGGTCTGATCTTGAAGTTGAACATGGGGTAGATGGAGTAGATGTTGGACTGAAGGACTGATGACAGGGCGTACAGATGCCACATGTTAGCATAGGAGCCGGGGAAGCAGGAAGCTTTGACGTCTGCGTCAAAGATGGCCTCCAAGACTGTTACGGGCAGGTTGAGCATGTCTTCAGACTCCTCTGCACACAAACTAAAGCGAACAGCCTGGAGCATCATTTTTGAATCTATCATCCCAGACAAGTAGTATCTCTTCCACAGCACCATTTCCACAACAGTTCGTACCTGTGAGGGGCAGTATCAACAAAACCAGTGTTAGTCATCAAATAGTCATTAAAACCGATCAACAACACAACAGTGTTTACTTTAAGTCCTGTGTATCACATTCTTCTAACCTGTAGCTCCAAGCTAAGTCCAGTGTTACCCACAAGCAGCATGCTCACAGCATCAAACAGCAAGTTGCCTTCTCCATTACACTTCAGGGGCAGGAAACCTCCAGGTGCATCAGCTGGGTATAAACCATGAGCTGTATCGTCCACGCCTGCCCACCTGGAGATGTCCTGACAGGGGGTTTTGGGGAGCTGGAATGGAGCAAGGACCTGCTCAACCTCCTGGGCCACTCTGGTCACAGCATCCAGGCCAGAAGTCTCTGTGGCCTCCTGGAGCTCTCGCAGGAAAGACAGAACAGTTTCAGTCCTTGCAACCATCCCTGCAGGCTTCATAAAAGCTGAAGAGGAGACAGAAGAAGAGAAAGCAGTTGATTGTTGCATATTTAATGTTTCAAAGAAGAAATGTGTCCATGCCTTGTTGCCACAGTGATGTCTCACCTTTTTTATGAGCAGGATAAGGCAACTTAGAGCTTTAAGTACAGTTAAACTAATTCAGATCGCATGCACGAACATGTCTGGAATAACAAGGCCCTACTTTTAAAAAAAAGAAAAAAAGAAAGAATATACGACGCTAATCTAGATCAAATTAACTTCCCGTCCTTTACGGCGCAAAAACAATTAATTGGAGCAATTAATTACATACCCGGGCGTCCAGAGACCAACATGAGTCTCAAAGAAAGTCACGCAGTCGCAGCGGAGGGTTTCACCGTTCAAGTAATGACTTCACACAGAGAGTTTCAGTCCATTGCGAGCGTGCAGCTCCAGAGTGTCCTGCCCTGCGGTGAGCCAAGGAGATTTGGGGGAATGATAAGCGGCACCTCCCATCAGGAAATTGTCAATCGCCGATCCGCTCTTTTTTTTCTTCTTCTTCTTTTTTCTCCTCAGCACTGTGAAACGCCTCCCCCTGCCCTCCTCCTCCTCCTTATCATCATCATCATCATCATCATCATCCTCTTCACGTCGAGCCAGGGTCAATTTCAATGTGAAGTGTTAACAAAAGCCAAAGTGTCAGGGGCCACAGAGGTAGCCCTCCCTCAGGAGGAGGAGGATTTGGCAGCAGGTATCGGTGCGTTTTAGGTTTTATCAACACCTTTTTTTGTTGTTGTTGTTGCTCTTTGTCAAAGCCAAATCCAGATGTCATTTCCAAGGTTATTAGCAGTTCTGGTCTACATGAACCTTTTTCACGTCCAGTACAAACTGAAAGTCGTGCTTGACATTTGTTTTGGTGGTTTCTTGAACTTTAATTAAGTTTTCTCACTTAGAAGTGTATATTTAGAATAAAAGGAGAGTGAAATAAAGTTATTAATCCTCTTTCAAAAACTCTACAGTATCTTAATTTAGTCCTGAGTTTACTTTCCTGGTCTAAAAGCAGTTTGTTGATTAGAGTAAATGTGTAGACAGGGTGTGGACATTAGTTTTATGAGACTAGAGGAAGGCCCCTGAGCTCCAGCTCAGATTGTTTCTCCACTGAATCACTTTTAACACCTCCTCTCCTGCCTTTTGCAGGATTTCAGTCATCAAGGCCTTTTGTTCCACACACGCACAACAATCCCAGCGACTGACCCCCAACCCCCCACAAGCCCTACTGTAGACCCCAACTCTACACCTCTGACACACACATTTACACACTTAGGGACAGGAGCATTTGGCCCCCACTGATTGGTCCTCTCCGAGTCTTCAGCAGACAAGCTGGTGCCTGAGTTCGCTGGGGTTCAAGGCTTTGGTCTGAGTCTTATCAGCTATTTGGATAATGTGGGAGGAGGGATGTTAAAAAAAAGACAAATAAAGACAATGTCAATAGACACACACTTGATAGAAAGCCCAACAATATAAATAAGGATGTGACCAGATTTACTTCTTTTGTTAATTACATTTTTTTAGATCAATCAAACTGTGCAAAAGTCTTGAAATACCTGATTCCTTTATATTCTCCTTCCAATATTGCCATATTTTAAAGTGGTCTTGAGCAGTATTTCTCCAGGCTTTATTGAAATCTTTCAAAGTTTCTTTTTAGACATTGACAGATTTTCCTTTTTTGTCTAGTCCAGTCCTTGTGCCTTGACTTGAGAGATATATCTGGTGCTTCAGTTGATCTATGTACTCTTTCCTGAAGCCTCTTCAGAAATGTCCTCCATTCTTACAGAAGAAATGATGGAAGAATGCCAAATAACACAAGAATTGGACTGAAAATCCGTGGCAACAAGTCATAGGAAGTGATGTATCCTCCCCAGAGCTCAGACCTGTGGGATCCTCTTGACAGAGAACGGAACAAAAGGCAACGTCCTCCAAGAAGAGCTTTGAAATGTACTTTAAAAAGCTTTGAACCTAACTCTGAATTTCCATTCATGTTTGTGTTAATTTCAATTAACTGCTGCAACATTTTTCCTGCTTTCAGGCAAAATATGAAGAAATGAGAAATTTCTCGTGACATGTGCAAAGTACCGTATCTCAAACTTTACTGGGAAATTTGTAAAGAATTTCCTTAAACTTGCATGGGTGAAGTGTAGGTGCATTCTGCTAAGCTTGATAGCTTCAGTCTCACTTTTCAGTTTACTTTCATCTTCACTTGGATGCCATTTAACTGTACATCTGCATGTTCTGAATGTAAATTCAAGTAATTCAAGTAAATCAATGTATTGTGACTCGACTGTATTCCCCTCACCCTTTCTTGTCAAATGTTTGTGTCCTCACCATCTCCTCAACCCCCGCAGACTCTTGTCTATACCCAATCACACATCTTAGGTGTGTAGATTAGCTGTGCTGCGCTGCACTGTGAACACAGTAGTGGGCTTGCTGTAAGCATTTAAAATGCAAATAGGGCAACACCGGGACCGGCTCCAGCAGTCTCTTACCTGCTGTGTGTGTGTGTGTTTGTGTGTGTTTGTGTGTGTGTGGGTTTGCGTGTTTGTAAGCAAGATTAGGAAAATGAAAGAGGAAATAAAGAGAGATGAAAATGGAAGTTTGGAGGGTGCTTCACACGTAGAATTTGATTTAGCAAGTTTGCACAAGCAGGTTTTTTTTTTTTTTCATTTTAATGCACAACACAAATGCTGCATTCAAGTGCACATTTTGGCCAAATTACATTTTTTTACACTCCATCACCTGCAGAAGATAAATACCTTTAAAATGCACTACTAGACTCACTACTGAGTTTTTTGTTTGTATCCAGTTCTCTTTTGGCAACATGTGTCTGCTTATGCAGAAATGCTGCTTTTAATCACTGTAGTCAAGTCTCTCCAGCTGGTATGCAACTCACCTCAGTAGGTGGCAGCATAATACTAACACAGCTGTCAGAACAGATCTATTAAGTTTTCCATATCTGTATACACACTGGTTGGCTGATTTATTACAAGGGAAGTATTATTGTATTGTCGGCCCTGACGTTGTGCTTTCAGATGATGCAGGAAAAATAACAAACAGAAGCGTCCACTTTGTTTCCAAATAGAAAACATATTATCTTTTAATCTTCATCCACTGATTGGATTTTTTTCCCAGTTCTGAAATAATCTTGCAAAATATCCATGTTCAGTTTTTTTTTTTTTTTTTAAAGTTTGTCGTGTTTCTGTCATTATTACAGTCAGAAAGAATAATACTATGAGGCACAAGATCATATGTAGGAAAAAAAGTTTTTTAATGCACCCAAATTTTGAAGGGAAGAAATCCTCATGACCAAAGTCTACTCAATAAAAATATGAACCATCCACCTGTGAGAGTGAACCTTTATTTTGCCTGGAGCAGTCTTTTCATTATTTTCTAGAATTAATCAAAGAAAAGGATAATGAACACAGGCATCAGATGATTCAAGAGACATAAAAGCACACCAGTTCATAAACTGTAGTTTAAGATACAAACCCTTTTCTTATCATCCACTTCATTTCTATAGCTCTTTTTGCCTTTAAGACAAAATGTTGAGAGCAAATCAGCTTTCAAACAGTTTCTGGACTTTAACTGTCAACTAATTTCATTCTTTACATGGAGGTAGCACAGTTGCCACTTGCATACTGAAAAAGAAAGCATGTAATTTACATTATTCATATCTGATACAGGCATATTCTGTGGTTTCACACTCCTCAACCCAAAATGCGTTAGATCCGACAGGGACAATGATGTCGGCGTAGACCACGTCGTCTGAATTCATAACCTGCACAGATACTCACATTAGTTGTCAATTTGATCAAAAGCCACTCAGATAAGATTTTTCTGCTCTATTTGTTCTTCTAAGACTTACATGATTGGAACTGATTGTGTTACTCGACTCATCTGGCAGCTGGCGATCTGAAACAAAAATTCAAATCTCTAAATGTAATTTTTTTTCTTTTTTTTCATTTTTTCAGTGTCGCCAGGTTGCATAAGGATTTCACAACATCATACTATATTTGCTAAATAATTTGCACCATGTCAGTTAAAACAGCATAGTAAGTGAGCACCTTAAAGACCATCAACTATAGTTGTGCAAGGTGATATGTGCATGTGTAAATGAGGTTCATGTCGTACTTTTCCATATAGGGGTCATTTCAAAAGAACCTGTCTGTAACTTAAGGGAAGTTTAGGAGAACTTACTGGCTATTTTTCTGTTTACAGCAAATGCCGCAATCAAAGCTGTCAACACCGCGCATCCCACAACACCCACAGCAGCACCGACCACATCTCGCCTTTGACCTGAAAACGGGAAATTCTGGTCAGTGAATATGGGGAAGCTATATCTGTTCTCTAAATCTATAACTAATTAAAAAAAGAAATGTGTGTTCCTTCCTGAAGAATGAACTGAAATAGGTTAGAAATTATTAGCAGAGTTTATTTTGTTTAAATACAGCTCGAGTTTTTACCCGTGAAAAGGAATATCACTGTACCTTGATGTCCAGATTCTGGCTTCAAAATGATACCTCGTCCCCTTCCTTTGAGCATTACAAAAAAAAAAAAAAAAGGTATTGTTATGATCGATTCTTTTTTTCATTTACCATATAGCAGATTAGTTGTTGACGTCAGACACCAGACCTGGAACTCTGACCCGCACGTCTGCTGAAGTCTGGACTTGGTCATCCACAGTCACCTGGCATCTAAACATCTTGTTAACTGGACTTTGAAAGCCCAGGGTGACATCACAAGAAGACCGCTGCTGTATCTGGTGCTGGGAGTCTTCCAGTATCCGTGCATCATCTTCATCCACCCACATCAGACGGATGTTTTGTTGTTGCTGTGTGCGACAATGTTCCTGCCGGGGGTTTGTGAGGAGAACACACTGCAGCGTTGACATTTTACTTGGCACAAGGATTACCTTGCTGGTAGCTGTGGATGCTGAACGGAAGAAAAAAAAAAGAGTTCACATTGATTTTTCCACTTTTACAGCTTTCTTATAATCACCCCCACACAGTAATTCTTCACTGTAAGAAGAGAGCACACCTGTACTCTGAAGGCAACGATGGTTTCCTTCATCATCTTCTTGGAGGGTTTTCATTTGCAAAGCCCAATTTGAGTCATCGTCATTCAGTGTAGAAGTTTGTGTCTCCCCATTGGTAACTATAGCAATAAAATCACTATTTTCAGGTGTGCCGAAATGCCAAAGATAATAGCAGGCACCGTTATCATGCGGAACTCTAATATCATAACTTCTTCCTGTAGGTATCAGACTATCTTCTCCATTTATTCCTGCGGACAAAAAGAAAAAAAGGTTTCCAACAGAATGGCAAAAATGATCCATTTACGATAAAAAGACTGTGTTAATTTGTGTCTCACTGTACCTATTCTGATAAAATAGAACAACAGCAGCCCCATCCCAGTGTGAAAAAGTCTGGCCATCCTGTGTGCACATCTCCTCTGTGCATAGACTGAGGTTCATCGCTGTTACCCTTGGTGTTCAATGGAAGTGTCACTTCCTGCATTTGCCAACATCCTCAACCTGCTGTCATGGAAATTCTTGACTGGTTTTCAGACGTCTAAGTGCCAGTATTTTTTTGCAGTATATTTTTTCATAAATTTCATTAGAAGTGTTGGGGTGCATGTGGTAGTGGTGGGGGCTTGCCTTGACATTATTGTTATCAGTGGAAATGGGCCCTGAAGAAAAAGTTGGACTATTTATGTATTTATATGCTTTTAGAAATCCTAGTTTTAGTTTGGACTAAGTTTGGAGTCAGAAAAAGGATTTTCAAAAGATTGTGAAATTACTTGAAAGAAAATACTTCACTCTAATGAAAATGGTCCTCACAGGGTGTACTTTACAAACTCCCCAGCATATAAAGTGCTGCACATTACACACAAATAACTCTCCAAGAAGAAGAATAAATAAATAATAATAATACATTTATTTTATAAAGCGCTTTTCAAGACACTCGAAGACACTTTACAGCAAAGAACCATGAATAAAAAGCAGAAACAGGAATTTTATAGCATTTAGGAAAAGAACTCTTCATATATACTGTATATGTATATATATATATATATATATATATATATATATATATATATATATATATATATATATTCATTTTACAGGTGTCTTTCCAGGCACTGCAGATTGAAAAGTAGATTTTTTCTTTCCAATGTTTTTATCTTTTTTCTTGTTGAATGCTATCAAATTCAAATTTATCAATGAATTCCCCCAAAGACCAAAAAATGAGCCTGCAGGTCTTTATGCTCAGATCACACATTGTTCAGTCATGAAAAAGAAAGTAGAACCTTTTTTATAAAAAACAAACAAGAAGAAAAAAAAACTATTCCAAGGTTTCACACCAGGACATTAAAATGAAATGAAATAAAATAAAGGGATCCTAAAATTTTGTCTAATATAAGTTCCGCTGAAGAAGAATTGACGTATAACATTTTTATTTGAACCAAAGCTAGGCAAAAGTGCAGGAGCTGTGTGTGAAAAACAGACTAAACCCCACAAGTTAACCCTTTAAAGCCAAACCCAAGAAAAACTGGGGAGAAAAGTCCATTTTTTTCTAAATCTGAAGTCTTTATTTGGCCCTTTAACAAAATGTGGAAAAATATTAACACATTTTTTCTTTGGTATATCTATTTATTACTGTGTGACATGTCATAATTATTGTAGTGTAGTCTTGTGCTTCCTGGTATCCGTTAGGGGGCAGAAGACAAGTATCATATTGTACACTGCAGGATTTTTTGCTAAGTTTTTACCATAAAATGATGCAAAATGTCTCAGAGACTGAATGTATCAAATATGATACTTTTGGCTTTATAGGGTTAATAACTCTTAGTAGCAATTCTGGTCATTTTACCTGTTTCATGCCTCCTATTTGACTAGAATACTTTGCTCTAGAGAGAAGTTCATGGTCATCTCAATGACTGCAAGATGGTCACATCCTGGCCTTGACTTGTCTGTAAAGTGCCTTGTGATGACTTTGTTGTGTATTGGCACAATACAAATAAAGCTGAATTGAATTTAATATTGCTCTCTGTTTATGATGAATTTTTCTCACTGTAGAATAATAGTCTTTTCATTTTGACACCTGTCTGTTCCAGACCAGCAAACAGTGCTTACTGACAAAGACACAAACAGCTGGTGATTTATTTTATTTTTTTTATTTTCCCATTTATACAGATCCTTAAAGACAAATAGGTCCTGTATGACAAAAATATGTCTTTTTCAATATATATTCTCTTGCGAACATAATCAAACTCAAAATAGTTGAAACTGCTTAAACTCTGACATTCGTGGAATCAAACTATATGAATATATATATATAAGTACTGTAGAATGAAAAATATGTTATTTATGCATATATAGTGCACTTCAAAACCACACATTTT